>JAQZBX010034157.1:0-25098 GCA_029593785.1 Cabassous unicinctus
GGTCGTTGCTGAGGATTGAGAGGAAGGTGGGAGGTTTAGAAACCTTAGGTTATTATTGGCCTAAATTCTGCCAGGAAAAGAACACGACATTGTATTTCTTTTCCATTCACTCTTTCAGGCCTTTACTCAACCAGGAAAGGATTTGTTCATTGAAGCTGGTCCACTCTGGTCAGGGCTCCTCATGTAAAAAAAGGATGGTATGCAGAAAGTGAAGAGCTAAAGATTTCTGAAAGATATTTTCTCCTACCCTTATATTTTTCATTTCTAATTGTTACAAGCTGCCCCTCTGTTACTTCATGAGTACATTACATGGTAAGCACTCAATAAATGCATGTGAATGAATGAATGAATGAGTGTGGTATCACACATCATCTATGAGTATCCCTTATCCTAGACACAGAGCATGGAGTCCACCCTGAGGGCCTTTGGGATTGAACCCCGACCCCTCACCACACATGGCTACTGAAGGTTATGCCATGACCTCTTAAATGGGGCCTAACTCGGGGATAAGAAACAAGACAATGCATTCAGAAAAGTGTCAGTTTGAGTCTTTGGTCTTTATGGCCTAGACAACACGCCCAGTCACGGTAGGTGAAGCACTTCTGGTGCTCCCCAGACTCTCTGAACTGCCTGGAAGAGTGGCACCTGGCAAGCAGCGCCCTCCCACTGCTCCACACGCCTGGCCAGCCCGTCACTCACCACGAGGAACATCAAGCCACCGATAGCGTGCTGCCAGGGAGCATCTGCTTTCCTGGCATCGACTCCTGTGGGCACAATGCCAGCGAGCCTGGGTGGAGAGGAGAAATCAGTCCAGGATAGAAAAAGAAGGTTGGGGAGTGTGGTGCTTTGTTACATTAAAGACTTAATAGGCCTTTAATTTCTGCAGCAAAGCACAGAGGAATCCTTTGTGGAAATGTCTAGGAGCCTCCAGTTGGCCCAACATTCCGCATCCTGGTCCATGGAAGGCAAGAAGCAGGAAGAGAGATGTCCTCTGCAGCTGCCGCACCTGCCAATTCTCTTCTTCATCATTCTCTGTCCCCCTTATGGGGTTAAGACCAGACAAAGGCTATTCCTAAATTTCTCAAGGACTGCCAAGCAGATGAATCTTAATGTGGGATTTAAATTGCTTTTCTACTTGGTGGCAAACTGGCAAGGAAAGCCTGCCAGGCCATGTGTTAAAAATGGCTAAGGCTCAGACAACTGATCTCCTGTCGGTCAACACTTTAATAAATCTTTCCAACAACGTTCAGCCCCTCAGGCCATTCACACCACAGCTCAGGTATGAGATCACTCTTACCCACAAGCGAGATTTCTATACCACCACAATTTTCCCAAGTTTGATATTCTGAACATTTCCTTTCTTTATCTTTATGGGCCTGTGAGCTCCATTAGGGCATAGATTCGATGTTATGACTTCTATTTCCAGAGGCTGGCATAGTGCCTGGTAAACAGGACAATTCAGTGAATGCCTGGTGAATGAGGGCTTGCATGTTTACCTGACTAGCAGAAAACAAATACTGGCCTCAGTGAGCAGGTGGGTTAGTAAATATTTGGTGCTTTTCCTGGTATTATTAATTAGTAGGTATCTCTTTATCTCCCATAAACCCTACCTCTTTTATAACACTTATCACGTTAAGCATCCTATTATAGTCTTTTGATTATACCTTGTCTCTCCCTGTAAGTTCCTTGGCAGCAGAGATCAGGTATTTTTCATTTTTTTAATCCATCCCCCTCCCAAAAAATGACTGAATATCTGAATGAATGAATGCTTCTTCATCAATCTATATTATATAGTCTTGGGTCTACAAAAACCTTCCAACACAAGTACCAAAGTCTTTTTTAAGAAACGTTCAGCTCCCAGAGGAACACTTGCAGAAATTCATGTTCACACATTAACCAAAGACAACGTCCATATGACAACACCAATACCAGGTGGCAGAGGAAACAAATAAGAGCTTTGAGGCAGACAGAGAGTGGAAAAATTGTGACCTGTAGAAAGTCTGGCAAGACCCATAACTCGGGAGACAGGTGACAGCCAGGTTGGACTGGATAATGTGGCTGAAGTCAAAACTTGTGGATAATTCACAATGCAAATTAAACATATCCATAAAAGAGACTGCACTGACAGCACTGACATGGGTCAATTCTTGAGGAATTTACCAGGTCTGCTGAGGCCAGGGCTCCACTCAGGAACGCAGAAAAAAATTCTTCATGCATAGTTATGCATAGTGACACATGGGTTGAGAACAGAGGCCAACAGTGGTAAAGGGAAACCTTGATTCAGGGTTCCTCCCTGCTGCAGGGTTTCCTTATAATGAGCCAGTTAGGGCCATAGCCCCATTTCCTGTGGCAATTTTCTCTACCATACAGAATGAGGTCACAGCCCTAACCACACAGACCTGTGAAGCATCTGGGTGATGGAGAAAAGCTTCAGATATGCCTGGATCATCCCCAGATGAATGGATACATAAGTGGTTATTCTTAACATCAGTAGGAAGAACTTCTCAGAGGAAATGAAGTTTTTGGTGTTTTTTGTTTTGTTTTGCTTTGTTTTTTTGAGATACCTGGGCCAAGGCATTGTTGTTGTTTTTTTCATTTGTTTGCTTGTTTTGTTTTTGTTTTTAGGAGGTACCAGAGAATGAACCTAGGACCTCATACATGGGAAGCAGGCACTCAACCACTTGAGCTACATTCACTCCCCTGAAGTATATTCTGACATCAGCTTTTAAGTCCCTATTTACATCCTTATCATATGACTTTACAAAAGAGATTAAGCAACCCTAGAGACTGGAATAGGTCAAACAGGGCCCCATCAAATCTGAAATAACCAATCACGCCATTATGTAGTAGCACTAAAGGTGGTAATGTGCAAAAAGAATTATTTAATATGATTTATTATGTATGTGAAAGAATTATTTAAATTGTAAAGGACCACTCAAATTTAACATTTTTAATAGTAGTAGTTAGATGATGTCAGTTTCTCAGAGCAACCAAAAGTATTTATTGGCTGTGAGAGTTCCACAGAAGGGAACAGAAGTATAGCCTGTGGAGAGAGTGGAGGCAGTTTACAGGATGGGTAGAAAATCAAATGTCAGAGAGGGAAAATAGGCATTACTCTAGAGATAAATTAATTATAAAGTTATATATCTGCTGCTTTTATGAAGACTCCATCACCACCACAAAAAGAAAAAACTCTTCCTCTCCCATTTTCTCTTATGGTTGATAAGAATTAGAGGTCTGGGATATTTATGGAAACACCAAAGCAAGAAAAAGACAGCCAAGCCCCTTGGTTCAGCTGGTTCTTCAGCTGAAAGGTTTGAAAGTGAAAATGAGCAGAAGGCAAAGACTAGGACTGACTCTGTGCTGGTTTCCTCCTACTAATCGGACAGAGGGACCTGACACCTGGAGGCTGGGTGGTAAAAGGGGGAGGCCATAAGACGGCCAAAGGAGCGTCTACCACATTTGGTAGACCAGTCGGCCCTATGAGGCTAAGGACTAGGGGAGGCCAGAGGCAGAGAGGAAAGATGGAGGAGCCAGGAAGAATGGAAGCACTCAAAGAGGGGGCTCCCTGGCTCTTCTGTGTGACAACCCTTCGACTGCAGCTCTTTGTTAACAATCCCCTTACATGTGGCAACAAGAGTGATGCAAAGGATAAGGAGTCCTGCAGTGTAGGCTGGAGGCAAACTTTGCCCTTCAATGAAGGTTGTGATGCCCCTCAACAAAAGGGAAATTCTGACTCAGTTGGGTAGGTTGGGAGAGCACTTCAGTTTTCCTCTGTGTCAGGAACAAGGCTGGGGGGCACAGGGGCCAGGTCTGGGAAAGGTGCTGAGGCGGGTCAGGCTGCAGAGTTTCTTAATTAGAAACAGGAATTAAGGAAAGGGCCTGTAAAGCTGCTGTAGAAAGAAAATCTTCAGCACAAATTCATGAGAGTGGTTACCTCTGGGGAAAGGCTCGGGATTGGAGGGGCGGCCAAGGGCACTTCAGCCTTGCCTGTATTGCTAGTATTTGAGCGGATAATGTGTCTATGTGTTACTTGTATGATTAAAAATACTTAGAGTTAAGAAAGAGAAACATGGAGGGTTGGGAGGGAAAGGCAGAAAGAAAAGGAGAGAGAGAGAAAAAGGAAGAAAGACAGAACTAACCACCCAGGTCTCCTTGTAGGAGTCTCCCTGGACCCTGGGGTGAAGCAAACCAAGGGGGTGGGGCTCAGACGCGATGGAAGATGTGTGGAGCAAATCTCAAGGGGGAAGGGAAATGTCCCAAACCAGAATTTCCGGGGTCACAAGAGAAGGAAATGGAATAAACAACAGAATTTTGAAAGAAGCGAAGTCTCTTCTCTTTCTACGGGGGAAATGACCCCCAGGGGGGCCGTAGCGCATGCTGCCTGTCCAATTCAGTTCCCACTCTCACACAGAAAGGAGAAAACCCTGGCTCCCCAGACTGGACCCAAGAACCCAGGCCCCGTCTCTCTTCAAAGCCCCTCTTGCCAATCATGCCTTTAGTTGTGGAGAATCTAAAGGCCCGGATTTAGAAAGAGCTAAGGTCGTTCTGAGGGCACTTCATACGGGCCACCTACAGCCCTCTGCCCTCTCTCAAACTTTCTACCAGTGCAAGGCCACCCGGCCCCTCCCTTGACTCACTAGCTGACAAGCCGCTTAGCTCCTGAAACACCTTGAGAAGCTTCCCGAGGATTTCCTTGGGGTAAAAAAATCCCCAGAGAGCGGGGATCACCCCTTTTGGGAAGAGATGATTTATGGATTTGTGGTCCTGCCCTCTGGGCTCAGGTAAGCTATCAGGCAAGGTCATCCGCCAGTTCAGCTGGAGGCAGGCGACCCTTCTGATTTCTCCCAGTTCCCCTGGTTGTACTGTATCCGCCACCTTAGCGCCCTCCCCCCACCCCCCCTTAGGGCTGCGCGGGCCATGCCCTCTGGGGTTCGGGTGCGGATGGGGGTGGAGGAGGACCCCTTTCGGGGATTGGGCGGGAGGCGCTGGGGGAGGGGAGCTGGGGAATGGGAGGAGGACAGTTACCTCGTTGAAGCCCTCCTGCAGGACGTCCATTAAGTTCCCCCGGGTCAGGCAGGCTAGCATTGTTCCTGCCGGGGGCTCCCCGGGCGGGGTCTCCAGGCCAGGCGGCCGCCGCCTCCTCCAGCTCCCACTGCACACAAAGACTCTCGGCTCAGCTCTTCGGGATCTCTCCGGAGTCCCGCATGCCACTTACTGGAAACCCAGACCAGAGCCAAAGTAGCGGCTTGCACTGGGCATGCTCGCACCCGGGCCTCTGCAGGAGGGGCCCTGGCGCTGCCGCAGTTCCTATAGAAACAGCTGGGCGCGCACAGGCTGCAGCGGCGCGGGCGGGCTACCCCCTGTTTGGATTGCGTTACGGGAAAGCACCGCGGCGCGCGAGCGGGCTGCCCGGCGCGCCGGTGTGTGCGCGCGCTGCACACACATACACACGGACGTGTGGATGGGCATGTGTTCGTGCTCAACAGACACACATACCAGGCTTGCAGGCGGGCTTGCCAACATGTGCGCGCGCACTGCGTGCATACACACACGCAAACACACTCGTTCACACACAGGCGGGCATGTCGGCGTGTGCATGCGTTTGCAATCACACACACACACCAGGCTTGCAGGAGTGCCGGCGGGTGCGCGCGCTGCACACACACACACACTCTACTCACTCACACACTCCCTGCTGATTTAAGGCTCCAAGGACCCCACCGCTAGGTGAGTGGGAAAGGGAATGAATCATAAGAAATTTTTTCCAGGCAAGCTGAAAACAGCAACCTTTTTCCAATGGGGCTAAGGAAGAGGAAGCAGAAGGAAGAGAAAGAGAACAGTCGAGATGGAGAGTTAAAGAAAAAAAGAAGTATTCAAAGAGAGAACTTTAGTTCTTGGTGGTACTGGAATACATATGTTAGAACAGTGCTCAGCAAATCCTGCGGGATCACAACAGAAGCCTCAAGGGTGCACCAAAGATGACCAAGGCTTTACCAAAAAATCTTTTTCTCTCTTTTTAAAAAAATTATCATTAAAATGTAAAACCCAAATATCTAATGGTTTTTAAATAAGTGGGTTTTAATTAAAACAAAAACTGTGAAAAATGTCTTGGCGCTTTTGAAAGAGTTAAAAGCATTCTCAAGTGAAACAGTTATTTCCCTTTGTTTCTAGTTCAAGCCACAGCCTTGATTATTTCTTTTTAAGACTACTGGTCATTTGCACTAGTGCAAAATCTTGTTTCTATGAGAAAAGCAAAAGCCGAAAGAATACCCATATTCCAGGTGGCGGGGAAGAGTTTTCAGAGTGTTAAGGCTCAGAGAAAATCAGGGCCTCGCCCAAGGACACAGCTGGTCAGTGGCAAAGGCAGCTGAGGAGCTCAGACTCAACACTCATGATTTTTCAGAAGGCCCAAATTCCCTCCCCAAACCCCCATTAGTATTTTAGGAAGAAAACTCAGTAATAGCTCATATTCAACCTAATGTCCTCCTCTTTCAGGTTACCAGAAAAGAAAAACCTTACCTTAAACAGTTGACTAACAACATCTTGTCTGAATATCTAAAGCTGCTAAACACAAAGATACTTCTGGGGAAAGACACACCTCCCTCTGACCACAATGGGCAGGAAGCTGAAGCCAGCACAAGTATTGTATTGTACGTAGGATGCTGTGGGTTCAATTCTGGCTAAGGCTGGGGGATGGCTATGACACCAAACCATTCGGAGCCACCCATAAATCAGATCTCTGTCCTTCATAATCTCATCTAGCTGGGGAGTTTAGCTGGCAAGACCTCCCCTGGCCCCACCACAGTACACCTTCAATAGAGACACTAACCAATGCAACAAGAATTTTTTTTTTTTTGAGGTACTGGGGCGGGGGATTGAACCCTGGACCTCATATGTGGGAGACCGGCGCTCAACCACTGAGCCACATCGGCTCTCCTGAGTTGGTTTTTTCATTTGTTTGCTTGTTGTTTTGTTTTGTTTTGTTTTTTCATTTAAAAAATTTATTGAAGTATATCACTCATACATAAACATACATAAATAATAAGTGTATAGTAAAAGTTGTGAACCTACAAAACAAACATTCAAAACATCACACAGGGCTCCCACACCTCACTCCACCACCAATACCCTGCATTGTTGTGAAACATTTTTAACAAATGATGAAAGAGCATCCTCAAAATATTACCACCAACCAAAGTATCTTACATTTGTTGTATTTTTCCCCCAACCCACCCTATTAATATTAATTTTTATATCATTCATACATGAACATACATAAACAATAAGCGTATAATAAAAGTTGTGACCTTACAAAGCAAACATGCATAACATCATACATGGCTCCCATACATCAACTTACCACCAATACCTTGTGTTATTGTGAGACATTTGTTACAAATTATGAAAGAATATTGTCAAAATCTTACTATTAACTATAGTCCATAGCTTACATTTGGTGTATTTTTCCCCCAACCCACCCTGTTATTATTTTTTTAATGTATTTTTATTACAGAAGTTGTTAAGTTACAAAACAATCATGCTCATTTGCAGAATTCCCATACAACACCTCTCTATCAACACACCACACCATGGTGGAACATTTGTTACAGATTATGAGATAATATCATATCATCAGACTATTACCACTAACTATGGTCCATAGCATACATTGGCACACTATTTCCATACTCCCCCATTATCAACACAGTACATCTTTGGCATAGTTGCATGAATATTACAGTACTGCTGTTAACCACAGCCCATAGGTCACGCCACTTGTATTTTTCCCATGCTTCTTCACATTCCCACCACCCTGCAATAGTGATGTACAACTGCTCTAGCTCACAGGACACTCTTGAATCTGTACCATCAACCACAATTCTTATCCACCTCTAGGTTTACTGTGTTAGCAGTTAATTAAAATAGAAATAGTACAATTTCAAAATATTCTACTCCATTGTCCCCATGCAACTATTGAAATGTTACAAAAATTATTTCCAATATAGTCTGCCTCTCACATTTGGAAAAAGTGCAAAATTCCTGTCTAAAGTTTTTGAATAAAATATATGTTCATCATGTTTATTGTGATTTGCTTCAGGTAAAGAACTGTGCTTCCTAAAGCCCTGAGCAATGCTAATGTTTCCTATCTTTTCCATCTCCCCCCTCCTACCCTGTAGTGATATCAGTGTAAGACCTGAGAGAGTAAGTGGGTTAGCTAAAGGAATGAGTACGAAAGTAGGACAATGATCAGCATCCTGTAATGCCTGTAAGGGGGGAAAACTGCAAGCCCCCTTGCATGAACCCCTCCCACCGCTGCAGGCAGGTCATTCAGTTCGCCTGGGAAGAGAGACAAAGATACCCAGCAAGCGGCCTTCTGCCCCTTCTCTGCCACACAGCCCGATTTCAGAATTTATACCCGGCCTCCTCAGCCCTACTTTATATTGGCTGTAATGGCAGATACATGCATTCACCACTTCTGTTAATAAAGATAATAACTTGTTAGCCTAACAAAGACTATGAGCCTTAAACAAAACTGCCATTTAGTGAGAATATTGACTGTGATCCTCCCTGGATAGAGCTAAGATACGTGAAATTCACACCTATGTCAAATTTAGCACATCTGTTATGGGCATTAATGACCACAAAGAAGCAGCGTGGCAGTTTGAATAAACAAACAATTAAAACGGTCAATGGAAATATTTGAAATGACCCTCTGAGATAATTTCTTGATCTTTTTTCTATTTTGTTTTTGTTTTCACATTAGCTGAGTTCCTTGGAAGTCACAGATGCTTAAAATTTCTATTGCAGTTATCTTCAGAGACATCAGCATCAACATACAAACAGGGCTCTCATCTGCTGGCAAAGGTCCCAAACATGTCCTGGCTTCCAAACGGCTCTCTCTGTCTCCAGACTCTTCCACCTGTGAGGCCACACCCATCTTAATCTTCCTTAGACATTGCATTCATCTTGCTGCTCAACTGCTCAAGTGCCTTTGCACACTCCCTTGTCCTAGTGTGCCCAGCTCTTAAGGGCTCCCCACAAGTCGCTTCAGCTCAGGTCAGGAGGCTCCTCACTGCCTCAGATTTACAGGGCTCATTTTCACCTCCATGCCTTCACGACTGACCCTCTGCCTAGACTGTCCCACACTCCACCTTCTGCTACCCAATTTTTCACTAGGCCTAGTTCAAGTTCCTCTTCCTCCATGAAACTCCTCTGAGCACTCTTGATTTTGATCTGATCTTGATCTGTCTGGAACACTCAACCCCCATGGTGTCCATTCCTGCCTTTCCTTCAGGGTTCTGCTAAAATGCCACTATATCCATCTGGCCTTCTCCAACCTGTTGTAGATTGAATTCTGTACTCCAGGAAAACATGTTCTTAATCTTAATCCATTTCTGTGGGGGTGAACCCATTATATATAGGATTTCTGAAAATGTTATTTTTAGCTAAAGTGTGGCCCAAATGAATCAGGTTGGGCTTTAATCCAGATTACCAGATTACTTTATAAACAGAACGAAATGCAGACAGAGAGAGAGAAAGCGGTAGGAAGGAGTGGAAGCTGGAAGTCAAAGGAGCCCGAAAGAAAAAGGAGAGGACATCACCATGTGACAAAAAAGCCAAGGAACCCCAAGAATTACTGGCCAGCCAGAACATACCGATCTGGGGAGGAAGCCAGCCTTCTAGTCTCTGAAACAATGAATCAATAAATTCCCTTCATTTAAGCCAACCCATCACATGGTATTTGTTTTCGCAGTAGGCAAACTAAAGGCAGACCACTCTATATAAAATGGCAACACCCCTTCACCCCAACACTCCCCATCCACTTTCCCTGACTTATTTTTATGTCTTCACAGCATTAATCACTAATCTTGTATATTCTATATTTTACTTGTTTATTTGTTTATTGTCAGCCTCCTCCTGCCCAGAATGCAAGCTCCTTGGGGGCAGGGAATTTTCTGTGTTTTGTTTACGGGTTTATCCCCAGCAACAAGAACAGTCCCTGGCACAGAGTAGATGCTTAAGCTCTATTGTTTGAATGAATGAAGAATGAAATTTTCTGTCTTTAAAATTCAAATTTAGGAATGTGAATCTTTGCCTCTTTTACTGTATTTCCAAACCAAATGTACATTTATTTGTATATAATATTTTGTGGCCTTCTTTGCTTTCCTCTCCTTCATCCACGCATTCTTTAAACATTCATTAAATATATGTTGAGCACTTATTACATGCCTTCTATGCCAGGTCCTATTCTTTTAGTACTTTAAGAACTGACAGTTACATATAAATACACACACATATATACACAGGCAAGAAAAAAGACTGGAAGAAATAACAATGAAAGAAAGACTGGTAAAACTGAGAATCCAGTATTATTACTGTGTGGGGACAGAGTATATGGGGTGAGTGTGACAGACTGAGTGGGTAGAAGAAAAAAGACAGAATAGTGAGAGACTAGAGTAGGATGTCGGCAAAATAATCACCAGATGCTAGTGCTTAATATAAACCGTACCAAAGTGGATATGCAAATGCATTCTACATTTTTAAATTTTTTAAATTCATATTTCAAAAGTTATCTGCCAGCTAGATGGATAAAAGTTAAGACTAGCGACATCTGGTGGATATTTCGGAAGTGACCCTTGAGTTTATTTACTTTGAAAACAGTATAAATGCCCTCATGTCTCTGGACTGGGGATCCACAATACAAATCACACTATCATGAGAGAATCTTTCTGCAGAGCCCAGGGTCTCTTTGAAGCAGATGGCCAAATTTCTGCCAAGAACCTTCCTATCCTAACTGACATCCAGCTGCTTCCGAATGATGTACACAAAATCTGACAACACAATTCTTCTTTTTAAAAGTAACAATATTTAAAATGTTCACATCCTTTGACCTAGGGATTCCACTTCTGGGAATCTACCCCTAAGAAAAAGGTCTTAAGTGAGTAAATAAATACTGTGTTCCAAGATCAACATGGACAGTTATTTACAACAAGGGAAAAAAACAAAAATCACCAAAAGTCCAACAACAGAAGAATGTCAAGAAAATTAGAGCCAATATAATGTTTACCACATAACATTTTAACAATTTCATATTAACAAATATTAAATGAAAGAAAGCAAAGTCAAAATTATGTACGTAATATGATCTCAAGTATGTAAAAATATACATAGGAAAAAAGACTGGAAGAAAATCTTCCAAAATATTAACAATGGTTACTTCTGGATGAAAGAATTATGGATTTTTTTTCATGCTTTCAAAATATTTTCCAAAGCTCTACAATTACCATGCATTATTTCTATAACTTTATCTAAACCTTTTAAAATACATATATTCTGACTAATTGCCAGAAGTTTCCAACTTCTTGATTTTATCAATTCCAGAAAAAGATGATGAAGGGAGCATTAAGACCCAAGTGAGTTAGAATTTCCACATGAAGTATAAGCAAGAAAAGAAGGCAAATATATTACAATTCTGTTCCAGGATCTGAATCCTGATGGAGACATCCCCCAGTTGTAAAACTGTACTGAAATTTCAATAATGTCATTACGCTCCTCTCAACAATAAATACATCAGAAACTTACAGAGGGCTCTGCTGGCAGCACAGAGGTACAGAGTCTCATAATCACTTGGGTCCCCATCTTCAGAGTCTCTGGAAGAGCTGAATCAGAGCTACCTTAAAATAGAAAGAGGAAGAAATTTGCAAAAATAGAGGGCAGGAAAGAAATCCCAAGAGCTAAACCAACCTAGTGGGGTCAGATCCGCCCCCAAAAACTACCAACTTGAGTCACCATGAAGTTTCAAGAAATGGGGCCCTGGTTAGCAGAAATCCAGCCCAAGAAATTATAATCAAAACAGGGCTCTATTGACATTCGTAAACCTAGTCACTTAGACTGTAATGGCAATAAAGGGAAATACTTCCCTATCATTAGTCAAGCAAGGATGCATTTTTCCCTCCTCCCTACACTTACCAGTCCTGAAGTGTTCAGAAGACAATCTGAGAAATACTGGGAGCTCTGCTCTGGGCACTTACATTCCTCCATCCCCAGGAATTCAATTTTAACCCCAAAAGGCAGCATTTATACTTAAGGCAGAAATTTGTATATAGCACCGTACAGTTTACAAAGTGCTATCGTGTATATGATTTTATTTGATCTTCACACACCTTTGGAGATGGACAGGATTACTTTTACCTCCAATCAGTATTTTAGAAAACAGGCATGGGAAGTTGTTCCTCCAGTCCACCACTTCTGAATCTAACTGCACCAGTTCTGAACTAGAGAACAGGCTGGGAATATAGTGATGATGATGATGGTGATGATGATGATGGCGGCAGGCAACATTTGACTACAGACTATGTACTGTTCCATGAGCTTTAAAACCTCATATTCACTCTATGAAGCTGGTACTATGATTACCAACTATTTTGTGCTGCGATTCTATTTTCAGTCCTCTCTCCCATCTTAACGGAATCGTCCCTCTCAGGGACCAACCGAGGGGCAATGGTATTTAGGGAGCACAGTGTACAGGTTGAGAAAGGGAAGTGCGTTACCACTCTGTTCCAATCTCTGAAAGTCTGAATCAGGAACCGCACACTAAGAATCTGTGAGGCTCAGAAGGGGTTCGGACCTTGAAACTTCCTCCCATTCCACCCCTGCCCCCTCCGCTGGTCTCCAGCACGGATCCCGACACTCAACCGGTGGAGGGGGGTTGCAAGAGAATCTCTTCCACTTCCCAGTTACCCACCACCTTTCAGCACCTACCGCTTAAGTCACCGGTCCGTCTGGTTCAGCACCCGGGTACGGGCCCTTCTGGGCACTGCCGCCTCTGGCTACGGCGTCGCCGCAGCCTTCCCGCTGCCATGGTGACGCGGAGGCCGCCGCGGCCTGGCCCGCCTCCGGCGAGCGCCCGCCTCGCCCCCTGCAGGCCCGAACCCCACCTTCAGCTGGCGCGAGCGGGCCCCGCCTCCTGCCTGTCCGAGCCCACCCTGTGGGCCCTGACGTCGCCCCCTACCGGCCCGAACCCCGCCTTCGGCTGGCCCGAGATCGCCCCGCCTCTTGCCGGCCCTGGCCCCGCCCACTGCCTGCCCGGCCCCGCCTCCTGGCGACGCAGACCCTGTCGCCTGCGGCCCTCGCCGGTTCGGCCCCGGACAGCCCTGACCCTGCCTCGGGCGCTCCGCCGTGCGCCGCCGGGAGCCCAGCCCCAGCCCATCCCCAGGCGCGCCCCGCCGCCGCCGCGGCCTGCAGAGCCGGGCGCGAGGGCTTCGCCGCCAGGCCGCCCCAGGCCCTCGCCCCAGATGAAACACCAGGCTGGCTCTCGAGGCGGTTTATTGAGGCTGTCGGTAGCCCGCGGTCGGAGACCCTTCCTTTGCCCAGTTAGGTCTTGACCGCGCCCCTGAGGGGGGACCCCGCCCAAGCCCGCCCTGGGCGCTGCCTGCGGAGGTTCAGAAGCTTTTCAGAGCGCCCCTTCTTCAGCTCTGGAGCTGAAGGTGTGTTAGAGATCCCAGTAAATACAGCCCAGCAAGGTCAGCCCAAAGTGCTTCTGAGGTAACCTGTTCTTCCTGCACTTTTCCTGAGAGGAGCAGCGGTAGGCGTCAAAGACCTACCTTTCCTCGTTTAAGTGCAACCACCAGGCCGGCTAACCAAAATAAAGGCCAGGCTAATGCTGGCAAAGAAGAGATGCGCCTGGGGGGAGAGCGAGGTTGGTGGCCCTTACAATTCCAGGAGCTCTTAAAGCTTAAAACGTGGCCAACGTCCCTGGGCTGCACCCAGTTCCTCAAAGTAGATTCTCCCCACAGTAGTGTGAGACGAAGGAAACGGTCCCCTGCTCCCCAAGGCTCACACCAGCGTCCCGTTCTTGCTGTCATAGTGAGGTGTGGCCCGGGGGAAGCGAAGGGTTGCATACTCTGTCGTGTCTTCTGACTGCAGGTGCTTCATTCCCCTGGCAGAGCGTGGCTGGGTGCGGCTGCACACCTGGATGTCTGCGTAATGCAAGGTGCTCTCCTCTGACCAGAGGCCTGGGCTCCTCCCTTGAGACTTGGGATGCTCTAACACTTGCTCATATGTATGTCCTGGTGTTTCAGGGCCCTGTGAGGAATGAACAGCATTAAGGAAGAATCTTGGCTTGGTTTTGTCCCTTGTCCCGGGGTTGAATAGTGTCCTCCCAAATCCATATCCATCCAGAACCCCAGAATGTGATCTTATTTGGAAAACGGGTCTTTGCAGATATAATTAGCTAAGCTGAGATCATACTGGATGAGGGCCCTTAAAAGAAGAGGGACATTTGGACACAGAGACACAGATACAGGGCAAAGATGGCCAAGTGAAGACGGAGGCAGTGATTGGAGCTGCCACAAGTCAAGCAATGCCTGGGGCCACCAGAAGCCAGAAGAGGCAAGGAAGGGTCCTCCCCAGAGCCTCCAGAGGGAGCAGGGCCCTGCCGACACCATGATTTCAGACTTCTGGTCTCCTGAATGGTGAGAGAACAAATTTCTGTTGCTTTAAGCCATCCAGTTTGTAGTAATTTGTTACAGCATCAACTGGAAACTAATACACACCTCATCACCAATGCAGGGCCAGTAAGACTGACGTCCCTTCATTTTGCCCCTTTGGGGAGTGGAGAGAGCTGGGTAGAACCGGCAAATTCTATTGATGCCTGAGACGTATCTGTCCCAGGGTAAAAAAAAAACAACCTCAGTATTGAGATCCCATGTCCTAGCAGCCCAGGAGAAGGGACAGAGGCCTGTCACTACCTTTGTGTCATTCTTTTGCTGCGGCTGCGGCTGCTGCTGCTGCTTCTGCATCTGTCTTGCTTGGCTCCCTGAAGGGAAGAAACCAACTTAAATTTCCACTGAGATTGTCCTCTTCAAATCTCTATCAAATTAGTATGGTAGTCTTTGAACTCATGTCCCTGCCTCCATTCTCACCCCTCTCCAGTCCTACCTTTTCTACACTGCTATCAGGGCTACTTCTGTGTTTTCGTACAAATCTCATTGGGTAACTTTTGAGCTTCAAAGCCTAATATGGCTGCCCATTGCCTTAGAAGGGGAGACAATCTGGTCCTTTCACAGTCTGGCCCTAATGTCTTGTCCTCATTTCTCACCAGCCCCTGATATAGCTCAGTAAATATATTTTGAGAGCTCATGTCACGCCAGGCTCTGTGCCATGGGAATAGAAAGATGAATGGGATGTTTGCCTGCCTCTGGGAGCTTAGTCTACTAGGGGGGATCAAGAAGTAAAAGACTAATACAATGCAGTGTGGTAGGTGCTCAGCTACTTCAAATAAGCTGCCACTTTCAATCAAATCAGCCTCTTCTCTGTTTTTTGTTTTTTTTTTTGGAGGGGGGTGCAGGCTAATTCCACTGCCTAAAACCCCCTCCCCTCCCTCCTCCTCTGCTTCCTTGTGAAGGTGCTATTATTGCTTCGGCATTGGTGTCCTTTCCCATTCTCCCACATCATGAGTATGTGTCTATTACAGTGCTAGTAGATGGTATTATGATTATTTATATACATCTGTCTTGCACTTGATTTTCAGTTTTCCCAGGCCTGAGACAGTGTCTCCTCTTGTGCCTCTCTGCTTCCTTGGGAGGCCACAATTCCTCACATACAATTTAAGTGTTCAGTAAGTATTTGCTGGATGAATGAAAGAATGAGTGACCAACCTTGCCGATCTGAGTTAATGGAAAGAAGAAGATCCAGAGGTTCAGAGCAGTCTTGAGCCCAGTGATCTAAAGAGTCTCTTTGGTATACTAACTCCTTTTGTCCTTTCCAAAGCCACTCCTCTTTTCCACCCTTAAGCCTTTCCAAAGACACAATCCATTTCTGTTGTCTTCTCTTTTCTAGTTTGCAGTCCAACCCCTGATTTCTTCAGAACCACCCCGCACTATTACCTGTTTTGTTTTTCTTCTGGAAATGTAGTGGACAGCTCCTGTGACAGGAAAAACAGATCACACATATGCAAGAGCCCTGGTCTCCATCTTCCCTCCTTCATCATTTGCTCTGCTGTCTCCTTAAAATTCTGCAATGACCCTCCCCCACCTCCCTCTAACAAAGATTCACCCTCAGCCAGGTGCAGCCCCAAAGCATTTATCAAGAGTAGCACACCTCTCCCAAATGGATAGTTCTGGAAGGTGGAGTGGTACAACTGACATAACCAAACCCCAAATACAGCCTCAAACAACCAGGTGCTATATGCCAGGGATGTAGCTGGGCTGAGGACTATTCTTGGATTGTCTAACAAGCTAATCCCAGCAGAGAGCAAGGGAAACCTGCCAAATAATGTCATATTCCTGGATTCAGAGACCCTCGTGCTGCTGCTTCAGTGCCTTTTTTGTGGTCTTTGCCAACCCGGGGTTTTCATTCTGGGATTCATTAGAAGTTGCCACAACCAGGGTTAACTAGTTTGGGTCCCCTCAGAGTCCTTTCCGAATAGGTGACCTTGCTCCCTGCTTTCCTGTCCTTGTTTTTAATTAACAGAGACAGTGAGAGATGTTTAACCTTTAATGTCCTTTTGGGAACTTTGTCCACAGCACAGGGAATGCTAAATTTGGTGAGTGACTCAGCTACCCCGCCCATGCTGCAGGGCAGACCTCTTACATTCATTTCTGGGCCCCTGGGGTCCCAGATGGAGCCTGTGTGCCTGAGTGATTGTCAAATGTTTGATGTCCAGAGAAACAGGATTTGTCTGGGGAAACAGGCTGAATAGTTTGGGACTTACTCTGTGTGCTTTTTCTTGCTAGTACCTGTCCAGCTTGCACCAGAGCCAACCTTATTTTTCTGACTTCTGGTCTCCCAGGAAAGTTTTCTTCCTTCGCTAATTAAAAAGAAGGAGAAAGGGAGACTTCAAAATCATGATGATTTTACTAGTTTGACAGACATTTGTGTTTTGGTTTGCTTTTCCTTTTTAATTCAACTTGCTGAGCGCAGTTGTCTCCATCCAGACTATGCGTGGTTCAGAAGAAGTTTTGAAAAGTACTTCTGGGTCTTTTGTCTCCTTCTTCTACCACTTCAGCTCTTGCTTTCTCTCACTGTTGCCCAGCCACAGTCTTATCCTAGCCGCTAATTCTTTGTACTTTGTCACTGTCTTCCTACTTATTTCTATTTAAATGGATAAAGAGAATATTAAGGAAAATACATAGGCTTGGGCTACCCAATTCTAATGAACAGAGTCTGTTCCCAGGTTAGATATTGCACAGTGCCTGGACACAACCCAAGCAGAGCATTCAGTTATTTATAGGTGATAGGATCTTATTTTTCTCTCAGAATTAAGAAAACTGAATGGACACTGTCTGATACTAGTTGTAGGAATAAACATCAGTGCACTCTTTCTAGAATGCAGTTAGCAATACCTAATTTTTTTTAAATCCTTAAAAATCAACGTGTGGACTCTGTGTGCCTCTCTTTGGACCTGAAAGGTGGCAGAGCAGGCGTCCAAGTCAGTGCTGTTTTTATGTCTGGGTAACATTTGTCGATCACCCATTTCAGAAAGCAGTTTCCAGAAAACTTGTAACTGATCAAAAATATTTCCAATAATTAGAGGTAGGATAGTGCTGGCACATCCACATATGAGAGGGGAAAGCCTCCTGATTTTCGAGGGCAAAATTGCATGAGGAAGCATGATGAGCCTATGAATCACACTACCCGGCAGGTTACCAAGAAGACTTTTGCCACATTTGATTATATACTATGTGTGGATGAAAACAATCTGAGAGATTGGAATAAAAAAGGTAATCAAGTTAAAAATGCAAGGCTAAAATTAAACCACTTGGGAGCTATGATCCACAAAAACAGCTTATTATTGAAGATCCCTATTATGGGAATAGCTCCAACTTTGAGACCGTGTACCAGCAGTGGGGTAGGTGGTGCAAAGCATTTTGGAGAAGTCTCAGTAAAGCTGCATCTGTTCGTTGCTGAAGGCCAACACTGATTAACATCTTTACAGTGATGTTCTAGGTTTTTCAATCAATCATTGTGTTAAAGTGTAATGTTTCATAGCTCAAGGCTACAACCGTTTTTTCCATTGACTTACTATTTCTTATCTTAATAATTGTGGTGAAAATCAGTGTTGTGTTTGGCAGAAGAATAAAAATCTTTGATTCAGACAGTTTATGGGGCACATTAAATGTTCTTAAACAAATCGGACCTCTTATCTAGCCCCAACTACAAAAATAGTGGAACAAAGTAGAACCACAAAATATAATGCTTTGTGTGTGTTTTGTGATTGCAGTAGTTTCTTTCCACTGTTTAACCTGAAGGTACACCCAGTGACAGCTAGCATTCTAAAATGCTCAATTATGATCTTAATAAACAATGAAATAAAACCACTTTAAGGCCCAAGTTAATATCTGAGCCCATTGAGACTTTTCAATAATCTACCTCTTCAGTAAGTTGATATGGATAAATTGATAGACAAATGTCCTCTACTAATCTATACTACCTCTCTTTACCCCAGGGCCTTTTATTGAATTACATATCCTTAGTCATAGGAATTCACAATCTTGATTGGAAATATTCTAATTCACACACACCTACAGTGCACATCTGTATGTTAAAAGGATAGGAAAGAGAATGATTTATGGAATTAATCTCTAGCATCTTTGATTATTCTTAATTTTTGTGTTTAATCTATTTCATAAGGAAGTCAGCTTTTTTGCTCCCATTTGGACCACTTTGCCTCTGAAAATTTAATTATATCCAGAAAGGACACTGAATGCTGTTTTATCTTATGCTCACTTTGACAAATGGATTTGTTTTTATATACATATATAACCCAAATGTCAAGTATATATTGGCTTACATGAGAAAAAAACAGTTTAAAAAGCTGGAGAAAGAGAATTCTATTATGTTGAAGTCCTTGAATAATGTTAGGTGTTTGTTTGTTTGTTTGTTTGTTTTTGAGGTACCAGGGTCCGGGCTATTGAACCCGGGACCTCGCATGTGGGAAGCCAGCACTCAACCACTGAGCCACATCAGCTCCCTGAGCTGGTTCCTTCATTTGTTTGCTTGTTGTTTGTTTTTGTTTTTTAGGAGGCACCAGGGATCAAATCCGGGACCTCCCACATGGGAAGAAGGCGCTCAACCGCTTAAGCCACATCCACTCCCATGTTTTATTTCTTTTAACAACACCTAACAGCATGGAAAAAAATTTACTCTTTATTAAGTTTTAAAAAAGATAAGATGTTTGGGAATAAAAACTGGGTATATATGCATTTTAGGATTGTATGGAAATCTACTAAAACTTTCCTGGCTGTCATCTCTGTGTGCTTATATTTATGGATGTGTCTTATTTTCTACTCTGGTATTTTCCAAATTCTCTACAGTGGTTTTGTCTTTTCTAATCAGAAAAAGGAAAAACAACAACAAAGAATATTTTAAAATGAAGAACTCTGGGGCTGTCCTAGTATCTAAATCTCTAAAAGTTTAATGAGATAATGAGCAATTTTTATCCAATCCTAATAATATTTTAGGAGGAAAAAAATAGGTTTTGGTTAGTATGTCTGGTGTAGTGGTTTTATCACGGACTCTGGAGTCAGACTGTCAACGTCAGATTATCTGTGTGACCTTCAGCAAATTTTTAACCTCTCCAATCCTCTGTTTTCTTATTAATAAAATGAGGATGATACTAGAATTTGAACCTCATGGAATTATTTTACGGATTGAATATAATAATAAAAGTAAGATATTTAGCATGGTGCCTGACATACAGCGAGCATCAGTAAAAGCTGACTACTACAAAGATGATGACTATTGCCAGCAGAAGAAGAGCTGACCAATAATGAAGACTATGAAGACCTGGGAAAAAAGGAGGGGAAAGAAGTTACATCCACTTCTCTAAAAGCCTTTTTATGTCTCTAGATGTCCTATGTCTGTACAATATCTAATAGTTGAAAAAGTGCGTTAAGTCTTTTTGTTTTTCAAACTAAGGACCTAGAACTTTGCTGTCTTACTCAATAAGGCAGGGATCAAATTTCCTTTTATTACTATGTCTTCTGCACCTAAGCCTTGTGCCTGGTACATAATGGATAGTCAATAATATTTGTCTAATAAATGAATGAGTAGTAGGAACAGAAGTGAATCCAAGGTACTGACTCCAAACCCTATTTGCTTTCCAACACATCTCACCTGTTTCTCTAAATATGATGATGATACTTTATTTATAAACAAGACATCCTCAAGATCTGACCCAGGCATTGAAAGGTACAGCTAGGAAGGCAGTGGACGGATAAAACCAGGCCCTGGGATTTATTGTGATGACAATTCTGGGTAAGAACAATAACAACAATGCAATTTCTTATGAGGTTTTCACATAATCCCTTGCTCTTCAAAACAAACCTGTGTTCTAAACAAGGTGGGTCATATTATTTATGACCACATTTACAGATGAGGAAACAAGGTAAGGGACTTGCCTCAGGTCATATAGCAAATAGTAAGAAAGATATATCCAGCTATTCTTCCCACTTCCGCCCTTTTTAATCAACATTTCTGCAAAGTTGATTTCTTTGATCTGAGAGGCAGAACTATGTAGTGGTTAGAAGTCTGGGCTCTAGAGTCAGACAAGCCTGGGTTGGAATCTCAGTTCATTGAGAAGCCGTGTGACCTTGGGCAAGTTACTTAACTTCTCTGAGTTTCGGCTTCTGTGCTATAAAATGAAGGGGCGGGAGAAGACCACTTACCTCGTAAGAGTTGTTGTAAAAACACCTGGCACATAGCACACTCTTAAATGCTAGTATTATTATTATCATCTGGAGAAGAAGGGAAGGGAGAGAAGGGAGAGGGAGGAGGAAGAGGACAGAGAAACGTTGTCTGCTTCACCATCTGGCCTTCTGGCCTTTCTGCAGACAGCTGTTCTGGCTGCTTCCTAAGGTCCCCTGAGAGGAGGGGGCACAGAAGGAGGGGCTGCTGTGTGCTGGAACCAGGAGGTGCCAGGCACAGGAAGGTGGCAGAGACCATCTCTGGGCTCCCTTTTACTCATCCGTGTCACCAAAGGGGTGATATTTTCCTCAGTTTGGGACCCCCAGTCCACCGTCAGAGATATTAACCTCGGCCTTTACCCTACTCACCAGCGTTCCCCGCAACAGAGCTGGTTTCCCATGGTGCTTTGTCTCCAAGGGGGCCCAGCTGTTTTCTAAAATAAAGAGGCTTGTGCATTTCCTGGTTCCTGCTCCAGCTTTCAGTGGCAGGTCCTGGGAAGCCTGTCAGTGTCAGATTTCAACCTAGCAGGTTGAACTTTGGAAGCCACCTGTTGGAAGGATTCCCAGGTGACTCTGTTCCCAGCCAAAGGGTAGAGCGACACAAACGCAGCTCCCAGTGAGAGCTATGTCACCTTAGGGATTTGGAGCTTCTCTGGTGAAGCCATATAGACATTGAGCTTCAAGCTTCAGTGAAAAGAAATCTGAGATAGAAAGGTGCTCCGGGTTTCCTTTGGAAATGATTCTCCACTACATCTCATTGTCTTTGAATCTTACCTTATGTTTCCCCAGTACCAGTCAGGTTTAATTGAGTTTCACTTTCAAGGTAATTGGTGCCAGTTTCTTATCCCTGTCCAGGATCTTGGGTTGAATACTGGAGTCTCTTGCAAGCTCGAATATAGGGAAATTCGTTTTATATTCTCCCTGGCTGTTGGGATTAATGTGGGCAAAACACTTAACCTTTCAGGGCCTAGTTTCCTAGGACTATAAAATGAAGAACTGAACTTGTTATCTCATCCCCTTTTTGGTCTAATCATATGAATCTGATTGGACTGGCCTCAGCACTTCCTAACTTCTCATTTCCCCAACCCTAATACAGAACTCCAGAATCTCCACTTACCCCTTAACCCAGCTTCTCCTTCCAATGACTCAAAGTCGGACTCACCCTACACTTACCAGCAGCTAGAACGTCATCAAGCAAATTCCTTTGCAGAAAATATGGGCTCTAGAATTTGTGAAACACGTAAGGCTTGTTTCCAGTGCTCTCTGGTGTCTTCCTCAGATGCCTGGTTATTTGTGTGCCCCTTGTGCATGATCAGGACTCAGCACTGCACTGAATCCCTCCCGATGTCCTCCCTGCTAAGTGATAACCTTGTAGGACAGTGGTGAGGATTAAATGAGGTAATGAGATAAAGCTCTAGTCCGGTGCCTGGCACATGGGAAGCTCTCAGGAAGTCTTAGCTAATATTATACTATTAATACTTTTTGTTCTCAGCTAATTGTCAGATGGAAAGCATCTTATTTTATTATCTTGTGCCTGGATCACTAGCCCCTTAACTCCTGGCCCTGATTCTCCCCTGCACTCTATTGTGTACTCTGCCATTAACTGCGTTCTTTTCTTCCTGTTGCCTGCCTAGACCTAGAGCCATTAATGATTTCCTGTTACTACAGGATAAAGATCAGACTTCTTAGCCTGACACTCAAAGCCCTTCTCAGCCTGGTCCCTTTCCAGCCACGTCCTCTGTAATTTAAAGGAAAACATCTAAGATATTTTAGATGACCAGAAACTCCGAAGGAGCCAACAGTGTGATGTGGTAGTCAGAACCTCACATTAATAGAAATCCAGAGATACTAAGCATGGGCGTTGATTCGCCCACTGACGTCTGTACCAGTCAGTTCATGACTGGAATTATAATTTTAGGTCTAGATGTTGGATTTCAAGTCATCAAAAAGCAGTTTGTTCAAAAGAAGGTTGTCTGGGTAGTAAGTGGTATGGAAATTGCCATGAGATATGGTTCTAGGCATGTTTTAGCTGGGAGAAGGGAAGCAAGCATTAGGAGAATATTAAAGATGGTTATCTTTAAATATCTGAAGGACTTCCATGTGAAAGAAGGATTGAATTTATATTCTGAACAAAACCAAAACAAATGGGCAGAAGTTACTGAAATGCAGATTTTGATTCAACAGAAGAATGGATTTGAAAGAGATATGTTCAGAAAAATGCAGTGGGTTGCTCTATAAAGTTCTAAGTTGTCTATCATTCAAAATGTCCCGGTCGAAGTTGACTGATAACCTGAAAAAAAAATTTGAATGGGTTAAGGACTAGATCTGAGGTTTTCAAATTTTTCTTAGCTAAGGAATTCTTTCTTTTAAATAAGGCACATATAAAAAACCCCATTTACAAAAGAGATCAATGTGAAGCTGGTCTAGTTGAAGTTTGAGTAAGGGACCTTTTTAAAAATTGTTTTTCTTCTCAACTAGATGTTAAGATTCCTGAAAGTAGACAATAAAAGACCATACTTTGAAATAATTAATATATTTACAATTTATATCCCTCCATAGTGTATTGGGGTTTGATAAATATTTGTTGAATGAATTAAAAATGAATCTATAAATAGTTATTTCTCTGGGGCAATCTTTAAACTAATCACTGAATTTCTCAAGAGAGGGTTTTTATCCCGGGGATCCATGGATTCCCTAAGAGGAATGCATGAATGGATCTCAAGAGTTCTGTGAACCTATTCAAATTTTGAGCATGTGTATTTTTCTGGTTAGAAGGCTTATATTTATAGCTTTTGTCAGATTTTCAAAGGTATCTGTAACCCAAAAAAGTTTAAGAACCACCACTTTAATGGAAGAATTTCAGGTATCTACCAGTTTGGTAGAAGATGTATTTTCAGGCAGGGAGGTCTTCAGGACACTCCGCAAGTCACATCCATGCTTGCTGTCTTCATTAGAGAGGAACTGAGGGGTCAGATGCCCAGCATTTCCTGAATACCCCGTACTCCTAGCTGTAGGACTCTACTTCCAAGGGCAGCCATCACCACCACACTAATGGCCCTAGAACTCCTGCATTTGGACTTGGATTGGATGGGGGAATGCAATGTTTCCTCTCTTTGGAATGTCTAAGATTGGAGACCAAGGCTTTCATGGGCCTCCACTGTGCAGAAGGTAGGGAGATTTGGGGTTCAGTGATACCGGTAGAGGCTGTGTGTCTGTGCCATTTTAGTAAAAAGACCTTAGCATGGGAGAACAAAGTATTCATTCCAGGGCTTTAGGTAATTCTTTTCCAGCCAGTCACCGCTTTCCTAACCCCTAACCAAAAAGGGCCAGACGATCTGGAGACCCTCGTTTTTGTGTCTCTAATCACCAGCTCAGACAGTGCCCTCTGGGCTGTTTGGATGGCATATCCCTTTTCCCTCCCAGGATCACTCTTCTTTTGTTGCATTGTGAGAAAACTGTGGCTAGGGATTTGATCTGGAGCCAGTGCCAGCTTGCAGGTATGATCTCAGCATCCAAGCGTGAGTTCAGGGTGCTGTTACCTCGGGCACATCTAACTGGAGAGCTTTAGATCCAGCTAGCTATGACCTCCTCCTTCCCTGCCCATCCCACCCTCCAGTCCCACCCTCCAGGCCGCACAACAGGGAGCAGCACAAACAAGGCCCAGAGATTTGGGTTTATTCAGCTCCACCCAGAACTAAGCCAAAGGCTATGACATGTCCCAAAGGACCAAACCATACATTGTAGGCCCTGCACCTTTCCCTTCCCCCACACGCTGCTACCTCTGGGGTGGTGGGCAGCTGCTCCTATCACCGCAGGAGGTAGGAAGGGAGCTGCTAGGTGCTGGGTCTGTGGCAATCAGGGCTCCATTATGGTCGCTTCCTCTTCTTCCTCCGGATCAGGAGGCGCAGGGAGCAGGGAGATGTAGACCTCATTGACCTCCGTGTCCAAATGGCGGCCACCCCGGGGCGCCTCCAGGTTAAGGATGCCATCGTGGGACAGAGCAGCGCGGACCCGCCAGGGGTCGACATCGGCAGGCAGGACATAGGTGCGGCAGAACTCTCGCGACACGAAGCCGTGGCGGTCCAGACGCTGGGGGTGCCGGGCAGACACCTCCAGCAGGTTGTCCACAGTCCTCACGGTCACCTCATCTGGGGTAAAGTGGCTCACATCCAGAAATGCCTGGAACTTGCCCTCACTGAGCCTAAGCTCCGAGGCCCCTGCCCTGCTGCCCTCCCCAGCATGGCCGGCCCGCGGCCGGATGTAGTAGCCATGGTAGAGGGTGGGGGTCAGGATCTCTTCTGGCAGGAGGCCTGAGGGGCAGAGAGAGAGAAGGGAAGAGGCGGAATGAGGGAGCAGAGGTGGGAACAGGGGTGAGATGAGAGGACACTAGGAGGTGAGGGCCTGGGGG
>JAQZBX010034158.1:0-25103 GCA_029593785.1 Cabassous unicinctus
ACAAGATTTTTCAGATCTGTTTTACTTCTGCCAACTCAGTACCATGGTTACACTTTGACCAAGTCATAATCCAGAACTACTCCACTTCAACAAATTTAATCTGAAATAACCTTCCTTTGCAACCAACACCCCGATCTCAAAGAGCTGTTTCTTCTCCAGTCTGTCCTTCTATCCCACCCCTCTTGGACCTTCTTCCTTCACTCTCCAGCCCTGGCACCATGGCCCAGAATTGCATGTGCACTTAAAAGGTACCCCCTACTCCCTTGCCTTTCTCTGCTCCTATAGAGATTGGCCTCGATAACCATGACAATTGAAGTTATTAAAATTTTCTTGTTCACTCTGCCATCAGAGCACCATGTACTATATTTATTGCTTCCCTTTTCCAGCCTCCTGAGGCACTATTCCAAACCTCTGACACTTTCCTAAATTGCTTCACTCAACCTCTTTTCTTTTTACATTATGGCCAGAGATGTCCTGGGAAAATTGATAAGAACACTTTAGAACTCTTGCTCCAGAGTCCTGAGCATATCAAACAGTCAGAACTTGATGAAATAAAAAGATGAAAGCCATTTATCTTCCAGGCAAAGCCTTCATCCAGATGCCCCTTCTCATGCCTTAATGCCATCTCAGGTAGATTGTACAGATTTTGAGGCATCCTCAGTTATTAAATGCCCTGTCTAATCTTATCCACTTATGGACTTGAGTCAGAGATCTAATATAATCCTGATTCCTTTCCCTTCACCCCCCTCTTCTTTTTCTCCAATACTAGCCAAGTTCTGAAGGTCTGGGGCATGCATGAGGTCATTACAATCTCTGACAGCAGATCTGCCCCTACCCCCCAACCAACCCAGCTCTTGTCTCTGGTGATCCATACAGTCCCTGGGTGCTCTACTCAAAAGCAGCCTACTTGGGTGGCAGTATGGAAAGAACAGTTGAGCCTGTTTCTTGCAACTTTTAAAGATGAAAACTGAAGACGGAAGTGTTGGATTCGCTATATTGCATAAAAGAATTCAAGATCACGCCAGTTTAGCTAGGCCAGTAAAAATAATTTATTGGGAAATGGGGGAAAAGAACAGAGCTTGCTGAGAAATGGGAGAGAAGGGTGGAAATACACACCAAGATTTGGTGCAGGCTCCTCTAGGCAGAGAGAGTGAGCTCTGCCCTACATGGTTACCTTTTAAGCTGTTACTTATTCCTCCCCCTTGCTAAAGCTAAGGGGAAGGGCCCCAGCTGTTATTGGTTACCCCACCAATGGTGGGGGCCAATGGTGAGGCCTGGGACCTCAAGGTTAAACTTCAAGGTTAAAGGTCTCAGTGAGGTCTTGCAGCCATGTTGTCTGTTGGCAATGTTGTGGCTTGTCTTCTCCTTATTTCCCTGGCTAACCTGCCTCAAAAACTGTTACATATGAACCATAGTTTGTGATAGGGGATTGTCCTAGGGCAGCCTGCCTCCTTTTCCTGGGACCTACAAATTCATCTTGTCAGCCTGGAGGCCTGGTGAGATAAAACCAATCCCCTAGTAGAGAAAGGGACTTCCGGTACATTCCTTCCCCTAGTGTCCTGAGCATGTGGGAACCTCACTGGCGACAGACTGGTGAAGGTGGGCATGTTTTGGGGCACCTGGCTCAGGCTCCCGTGGTATATTTGTCCCTGGTGTGGAGGTAGGGAGGGGGTCCTTCCACACACACAAGAGAGGGGTGCTGCATGTGGAACAGCTCCCCGCATCCACCAGGGATTGAGGCCGCTGGCTATGGGGAACTGATACCCACCGTGAAGCTGAGTTTGCTCTGTCTCTCCTCTATGTGAAGGCAAACCTTCCATTCAGTGCTGTTTGAGTCATACTTTGGTTGGAGACACCCATGTTGGGGTAGGTTGACATCTCTTTAGGTGTCTCTTCTTCTGACTGACAGTCATGTCCCCTTGAAGCTCCAGTTCTGCCTGTGTCAAGTGCTGCTTGATGGGAAATGCCAAAGGCAGCCTTTCACCTCCGTTTGAGTTACTCAAACAATTTTCTTTTGACATCTTCCTCAGCTTGGTTACCCTAGAGGCAGTGGAAAAAGATGTGTGCAATGTTCTGTTTCCTTCTATGTCTCCTCTGGTTCTTTCATGCAGGCTTGCCAAGTGTCTAATCTATGAACCTGCTTTGTGTGTTGGTTCTTTCCCACCTATAGGGCTAATATTGTTTTACTGCAGTGCTATTCTTCCTCAAGCTTTTGCGTTGGGGCTCAAATAGCTGTCCTACTAGATTTTATGTTATGGAGTCCCTCAAAGTGAGAACTATAAAATCATTAAGTTCTGGGTCTACCAAAAGCACTCCCTGTCCAAGCCAATCAAACCCGTGTGTCCTTCACACTCCCGGGATGGACACACCTACCAGGAGTTGCTGCACCCTCTGGGATCTCTTTTGGTGGATAATTCCAGCTTGCTCCCCTGAATCTGGTCTCTTTTCCCCCATTGGATTTCTGTAGGCAGCAGTCATCCTGTCTGCTGCCATGCCAACCAAACCAGGTCCCTCTTTTGTCATTCCAAGAGCAGGAACTGTGGGCTGAAGCAGCTGCTGTCCCTTTCCCGGGCCTCTAGAATCTGCTCTCTATGTCACAACCCTTCTCCAGGAAAATCAGAGCTTTCCCTTTAGTCTCCAACTTATTTTTATGTCACTAACAACAAAATCCAATTTTAAAACCAATCCAGCTTCTTACGGATTTCCTGAAGAAACAAGATTCCTACAGAAAAACAAAACCGGATTCCTAGAGAAAACGTTCTAGTTGCAAGTGTTTTGTTTTACTGAGCTTTTTTTCTAGCTTTTGTCTTAGTAAAGTAGCCCCAACCTACAAAGATGCACATTCCTGTATGCTAAGTCACCCCTCCCCCGTGTTGTTACCTGCTCCTTGACAACATTTATCATTCCTTTATGGTTTAGCTCACTGTCTGAGACCTTGAAATCCAAAGATGCCCTTAAGGCTTATTATTTATTTATTAACAAAACAAAACAAAACAAAACAAACAATTCAGTTCCCGCTGAGCCCTTGTGGTGGTGCCGTCTGACTTTAAGTTTCTGAGGACAAGCTCGAAGGTTCACAGATAAAAGACGTTTCAGGGAAGCTTCTAGAGTTAGCACTGTTAATGGGAATGCTTTAACAATTTAAATGCTAGGGCCTCGGTAGCGGGGTCTCCACAGCCCCCTGGTAAAGGAGCCCCCTTGCCTGTTTAACGTCCTGGTGGTCTGCAGTTCTGGCTGAAAAGCATTTTCAAGGGAGCAAAAGTAGTTCTCATGCCAATGGTGCAAAAACCTGTTGTCTGTTCTGAGGAGAAACTTCAGTCTAAGTTCTGTCTCATCCCACCTACGCAGGTCAAGGCAGCAGCACAAGTTGCTTCTCCTGGGTTGACTAAAGTTTGTGCCTCTTAACAGCCAGGGGCCTATTAAAAGGACAGTCATTGCCTGATGCCACTGGACACAACAAGCAGCTGGGGCCCTAAAAGGTAAGTAAAGCCCCCAAGCTCCCTCAGGTAACAGCATCCCTCCCCCATCCATGGCAGAAGCCTTCATCTTTCCTCGTGTGATGGTGGTCCTTCATCTAGCTTGTTATAGGAACATGTCTATTTTTCAAGGTTTCTAGTCAAAATCCCCCGTGTGGAGGTCTAAAAGGGCCCATAGTCATGTTCTGCTTTCTCTCTAAGCTCAGAAGCTCATGAGAACTAGGCAGCCCTTAGGAGGGAGTGAGAATATCAGCTTATTTGTGATAGAGCTGGCCTGGAAAAGGCCTCTGGGTTCTGGGGCCAGGTGGGTCCCCCCTCACACTACCTAAGTCAAGATAAACCTGCTTGTAGGACTACGTAACTGAGGGGTGTTCCACCACCAGAGCAGGTTTCACTCTCCAATTCAGCTCTCAGGAGAGTTGGCACGTCAATAGCATGGAGCCCTGGTAACAGGGGAGAGCTTGAAGCCAATAAGGTGTCCAGAATGATAGACATGGATACTCATGCTTCAGGCAATCTCACCTTTCTCTCACTGGGAAGAGTGAGCAGGGCATAACACCCCTTGGTTCTTCACTACTCAAATTGTGATTCCGTGATCTGTAGCAGTAGCATTTGGGAGTTGGCTGGAAATGCACATGCTCATTCTACCCGAGGTGTGCTGAATCGCAAATTCTAGGGGGAGGTCACTCAATCTGTGCTTTAAGGAGCTGCCAGGTGCTGCTGATGCTCCTGAGCTTCAATAGTATTGGTATTGTGACCATATAATTCTTTGTTTTGTGTGTGTCCTGTGCATTGTTGGACATTTGGCAGCATTCCTGAACTCTGCTTTGTGAAAGCTCAAAGTATTTCCGGGTATTGCCAAGCATCCCGTGTATCAACGTTTCCTCCAGAAATTCTCTCTTCGAAACAGTAGTCCAGCAGAAAAGTGTTTTCCTTTCCATACACACAGATGGTGAAAAAAAAAAATGGAAAGAGATACAGGAGAATTGTAACAGTGGTTATTTCTAGGTACTGGGTCTTAAAAGATTGTTGTAGTTTCCTGATTGCTATGCAAATACCACACAGTGGCTTTCTTTAAATGACATGAATTTATTGTCTCGTGGTTTCAGAGGTTGGAAGACTCTGTTTTTCCCTTGGCCAGCAGCGTTCTGGAGGGCTGGCAATCCTTGAATTCCTTTGCTTTCCTGTCACAAGGTGATGTCCTCTCCTTTCTCTTTTGGATTTCAGCTGCCTTCTGACTTCCTATCCTGCCCCATGGCTTTCTTCTCATAAAACCTCCAGTAATAGGATTGAGGCTTATCCTGATTCAGTTGGCCATGCCTTAACTAAAAATAGCACCATCAAAGGGTCCTATTTACAATAAGTTCACATCCACAGGATTGTGGTTAAGATTCAGAGCGTGTGTTTCCTGGGGTATACACTCAGTGTTACACATGATCTTTCTGTTGTCTTTTCTGGATTTTCTGAGGGTGCTGTGGTCACTTGAGACTATATATTCCCCAGAAAAGATTATGTCCTTAGAGCTAATTCATTGTTGTGGGTGTGAACCTGTTGTGGGTGGGACCTTCTGATTGAATTGCTTCAGCTAAGGACATTTGATTAGATTACTTCAGTAGGGTATGACCCAGGGTGGCTCTTAATCCTCTTTGGAGTCTTTTATAAACGTGATGAACATGGAGAGACATAGAGAGAGAAGACAGAAGAGCTCAGAAAGGAACTCCACAGATGGAGCAGCCAGAAGCTGAAAGTAATGGAGCTGGAGGAGAAGGCAGAGACTGGCACACATTGCCATGTGCCTTCCCTTCACATTTGTCAGTCTGTCTTTGGGGAGAGAACATGACCTGATACCTTGATGTGGATATTTTTTTTCAGCCTCAGAACTAAGCTTTTAGGTTAATAAATTCCCGTTGTAAAAGCCAACCCATTTCTGATATATCGATTTTGGCAGCTTTTGGCAAACTAAAACAGGCACTAAAATATTTTACTTTTATTCCCAAGAAATATTAATTCAAAATAGTATGTGGACAGCCTCAGCAGCCTCCCAAACCACCCTCTGTGGGTGTGTAGGTTTGAACATCAAGCCAGGTTTTACAAGTAGTGGAGGGAAACCACAGCTTGTCAGCTTGTGTCCATGACATCAGCATGTGAGCTTGTGCTGATTCTGTCATGCTGGGTTCACCCCGGTGAGTGCCTCCTGGTGTTTAGTCATCCTCCAATCTGGCAGACAAGCCATCCAAATCCTCATCGCAGTCTTAAAGCTCAGGGAAGAGAGATGGGAGATTCAGGAAAGCTATCAACGAAGATCCTTTTTAAACAGACACTACAAGTAATTCTAATGACAAGGCCACAGAAAAGGCAGAATGCACAAAAAGCAAACATAGGCCTTCAATCCCAAGTGTGTACAATCCACCATTCTATACTCACCTGGCAAAGACCCCAGCGCCTCTGCTTAGCACCCAACTTCTGGGTCCCATCAAGCTAACCTGGATGTATCTGGTGGTGCTCATCAGCTACCTAGAACCTAATCACTGAAAGTGATTCTAAAAACAGGAATTTTTTTAAATGCCTCTTGAAAGATTCTTGAGTATATAACTGACATAACAACAGTGTGGTTGTAGTATCAACCTCTCTTTTGGAATAAGAACTGAAGAATATTTTAGCCAGGCATGGCAATAAGCAATTTAATGCCATTGCATCTCATCTTTACAGTGATCCTGAAGGAGAAGTATCAGTATTCCCATTTTACAGATGAGAAAACTGAAGCTCAGAGACTTCAAGGGATTCATCCAAGATCTCATAGGGAACTCTGAAAAAGCTGGAATTTGAACTTACGTCTGTCTGACAAAAGTGCCTATGATCTTTGATTTATGGTTGGAAGTTGGAGCAAAAGAGAAGAATATGTAAAAAGGACTGGGATTTCAGCTCATTCTGAGTTAACAATGTGATGGCCCTGAGTTTTGGTTTGCTAGGCTTCTGAAATGCAATGTACCAGAAATGGGTTGGCTTTTACAATAGGTATTTATTAGCTTACAGGTTTATGGTTCTGAGGCTGTGAAAATGTCCAAATCAAGGCATTCTCAAGATGATGTCTTCTTCCTGAAGACCGACTACCAGTGATCCTGGACTCCTCTGTCACATGGCAAGGCACATGGTGGCATCTACTAGTCTCTCTCTTTTCTTCTAAGCTTGTAGCTTCCAGTTTCTTGCCTCCACGGCTTTCTCCTTCTCTTTATCTGAAGTTCATTCTTTATAGAGGAACTCAGTAAAAGGATTAAGACCCACCTTGGGCCAGGCCCAATCAAAAGGTCCTATTTACAGTAGGTTTACACTCATAGGAATGGATTAGCTTTAAGAACGAACTTTTCCAGAGTCCATATAGCTTCAAACCATCAAAGACTGTTCATGAAAAATCTAAGATGTCTCAACGTATGTAAACAAGGCAGAATGTCTAGGAAGAGAGAGGTGACAGTTCTACTCTATGTCATACTGGTCAGAGAAAACTGGTTATGGAACATTCTCCAACCTGCTCAGTCAGTAAATAGCAGAGCTGGAAATTGAACATCACAGAGTCTATGAAAGGCTAAGGCGGGAAAACAAGCAGATTTGTGGGCTAACTAGGGACCCAGATGACTGAATTCTCCATCTGGCCAAGTCCAATCCTGTGTGAATGATCAATCAAAGGCTGAACTGAGCCCTATGAAACCCCACAAATTAACAAGACAAAGAACTACTCCAAGTATGTGAAAATGTCCATACCTTATTCCCACAATCCCCCTCATTACTACTGTGAAGAAATCTATCAAGAATCCTTCTAAACCAAGATTAATACAGCCTTAACTAGGTCACCATCTGAGATCACCAACTCGACTCCCAAACACTTGGGCAAATTCTGTTGAGCCTGGCCAGTAATAAATTAACTGCGCATTTTATGGGTTCTCTAATCCTTCTTAGCATCATAAAGAGTGCATAGAGAGAAAGGTCTTTTCTATTCCCCTTCACCTGTGTACAGCCAAGTGTATTTCGTCTGTGTAATACCATGGATTCTGTAAGGATGTGTTATTTACCTCGATGTTCTTCTGTTATGCTCACTGGTCTTTGCCTTCCATCAACCCTAGCAATCTTGGAGGTCTACAGTAGAGCCATCTTCAGGCCACCCCTAGGAGTTGTGCCCTTGAGGATCTGGGGGTATAATTCCTGAGCCTGCCTAATATGAGAGAAGGGGTTTTGAGCCCAGAACTAAGGGTGACATCCCAATGTCATCAAAGACCTCCAGTGTTCTAGGAGTCATTCCTCAAGTTTCCAGTAAAAAAAACTCCTCAGGCAAGAGAGACAGTTTGTAGGCTCCATGGTCACAGCTGTTCGGTAAAAATCCTGTTTTTCCACTTCATGATTCTGGCTCACTCAAACTCACTTTGGCCCCCAAATTATCCAAGCCCAGGTCGAGAATACTTTGGGGCCATGCAGCCACCATGTATAATAGTTGTCCAGGTAATTGCTTAACTGTTTATCTTACCAAGAAACATAATGTCTGCTTGACTGCAATTGGCTCAATGCCTGCCTTTTAGAATACTGGGAAAAAGCAAGAGGCCAGGCAAAACCTAGAAGTCTTCAGTGTGTCGGCTTCTGACCAAACAAAACTCCAACCCTGAAATGAAAGCCATTATATCATAGATGGATCCAGCATTTGGAAACTCTCTCCATGTGTCTACCTTAGGAACATAGAAGCTGCTTATGGTTCCTATGGGGGAGCCAGTGGTTGTGTAGAGGGGGTGGGGGGTGTCTGGGCTGCTTAGACCTAGAGGTACTATCCTGAGAGGCACATGGTGGCATCCGCTGGTCTCTCTCTTCTCCTAAAATGCAGCACATAGTCATTCAGATTAAAGCAAGTGGGAGCTCAGACCACATCACGTACTTGGCGACACTTGCCTCCAGCTCTGCCCCTATGGAAATACTGCTCCAACAGGCTTGCTTCCAGCCAATTGCATCTTTACCATTAGAGGATAATTTGACAGATAAGCTCAATGGCCAGAAATGATGAAGCACTTTTTAGCTCAATATAAGAATAAACTTTACAAAGATGAATTTATTTAATCTTTAATTTCATTTAACAGCTATTAAGTGAGCACATTATACATAGCATTCTGTTAAAAACTAGGGATACAGGAACAAACAAGATAGACATGACTCCTGCTATTAGAAAACTTACATTTTGAGGCATGAAGACAGACAATAAACAACAAAGTTCACAAATTTACTTTATTTCCTGCTGTGCTAAATTCTATGAAAGAAGAGTACAGAGAGCTACAAGAGCTTACGATAGCAACTCCTCACCTAGACCGGCAAGTCAGGAATGACTTCCTTGGACAAGACTTATTTGAGCAGAACTATGTAGAATCACAGGAATTAATGAGGTCAAGAGGGTGAAGAAGATTAGCTCAAGGAAGGGGATATCCTTAAAGTACAATGGTGTCTAGGCATTCTAGAAACTGCAAGAATGCTAGAGTTATTTTGAAAAATGGAATGAGTCATCTTATGGGATTGTGAGTAGTCCATGCTTGGAAATTTTCAAACAGATGGGATGAGATGTTACATAAAGAACTGTATATATAGAACCTGTACAGTACATACCAATTTTAAGATTCATCAATTTCTGGATATAAATATGATATATTTTAATTTCAGGTTCTCAAGCTAAAGCTAGCTATGACTCCTAAGGGGTCTTGTCAGAGACAAATTGTTGGATTCATCTCTGAATTCACATCTTCAAAAAATATTTTGTGTCTCCACCACATATCACACATGATGAAAAGGAAGTGGCTTATGCCCCATGGGTACTCAGAGACCATATAGTCCAAATAATCCAAAGCAATATGAGAAGCAGTGGAGAGCACATCAAAAGTATAATGAGGGAATGTCATCAACTGCAACATTTAGGGGGTCAAGAAGGTTTCACAGGAGTGCTGACATATGACCTGGTCCTTGAAAGAAGTTTCCCAGGCAGAGGAGGAAAGCAGACATGAAATGGGCAGGAGGTAGTGAGTGTGATGCCATGGATGTCCACTGAAGCCCAGACAGAGAGATGGCAGCTGTGTGTGTTGATGTGGGGATATGCATGTCAGAGGAATTGGGACTGCTACCCCTTTTCCACCTGGGGGCCTCTACTATTTATTTAATGTCTTTGCCTGTCAATTGGTGCAGCTTTGTTGGGAGGATTAAATATGTTAAAAGAAGTAAGGCCTTTAGCATGGTGCCCGATACATACTAAATGCTCAATTAATGAATGATGTGCTACAGATCTGCAAGAGATCTCATCTATAAAGCATTGCGAGGGTGACATAACAAAGATGAGATGAGAAAGAGCTTCCTATATGGAATAAATACAATCCTGTGGATTATAGACACAATCCAAGTCCTCTGTTTCCAGAGACTGCACAGTTTGGGGGACTTCAATGCAGGCAGTGGAACAATTAAGGGCCATTTCCACAGTGCAGGTGAAGGCTGATGAAGGACCCGCTGATGCAATACCGGTGGGTACAGAGAAGCAGAGGTGGATCCAAGAGATGCTTCTGAGTTGAAATTCTTGTTTCACATGTCTTATTGCTATTTTTGGTTCCTAACATGATGCCAGATTCCTTGCGAAATGCACTGTTCTGTTTACTAATTCTCAGCGTCTGGTTCATTCTGTATGATCCGAATCTCTGGGGAATTGTATACCCTTTCAGATAATATAATAGGCTCCTTCTCAGGCCAGAAAGACCTGCCAAATCTAATCTGATGCATTGTAAGAGACCCGCTTTTCCTGCAGTATTTCTGTCATCTACAAATGTCCACACAACTAAAGTGCTGTGTTATTATTCCTATCCACATTCCCTCAAGTAAAAAAAAAATAGACTTGTTCATTGTCTGCATGATGAATGCTAAATGCAACCGACATAGGCTTGCTTCAAACTGGAAATCAATGCTCTCCTCTAATGAGGTGATCAAGGCCACGGCTCGGCCTCCAATCACATGGTCAAGTTCGTTGTCCAGGTGGAGGGGGAAGGCAGGAATGTGAGTGAGCCTCGGAGACCTCCACATAAACCTGGGTTCCTTAGTGGACAGACAGTGGTCGTACCCCAGATGTGAGCTCCGTGGCAATCAGCCATACAAGGAGATGGATAGATTTAATCAGAAGCGGAAGAAGAGTTAGAGAGAGTTTCAGTGCGGTGCAGTGAATAATCACATAGAGAGCATAATCAGTAAGCAGCGAGAAAGGTAGCTGGATAAAAGGGCAGAGAGAAAGTCATAAGCGAGACTGAGGTTGTAAATGGCGTGCCTACTGGGAGGCCACACCTTCTGCCTCTCGGGTTCACTCAGCCCCCTGGTCATGCCCTTGTTACTTCACTAGCCAGATTCCATTTTTTATAAGAGCTTTATTAAGAGATAATTCACATACCAAAGATATGTGAATTATCACATTTCAGTGGCTTTTAAGATAGTCACAGGAGTGAGCAACCATCACCGCTATCTACATCTAGAACATTTTATCACCCAACAAGAAACCCTGCACCCATTAGCAGTGATGCGGCATCCTCCCTTTCCCCCCAGCTGCTGGTAACTGAATCTACTTTATATCTCTGAAAATTTGCCTCTTCTGGACTTTTCATATAAATGGAATCAGATGGCATGTGGCCTTTTGTGACCTTCTTCTCTCACTTAGCATAATACTTTCAAGGTTAATCCATGTTGTAGCAGGTATAACTAGTTCACTCCTTTTTATTGCCGAATAATATTCCATTCTGTAGAGACACAGCATTTTGTTTATGTGTTCATCATTGATGGACATTTGGGTTGTTTCCACTTTGTGGTAAATAACGAGGCTTTGAACATTCATGTGCAGATTTTTATGTGGACTAAAGTTTTCATTTTCTTGGGTTCATATTTACCAGTGGAATTACTGGTCATAGAGTTATCACTCTATGTTCAACATTTTGAGCAACTGCCAAATTGTTCTCTAAAGTGGCTGTATCAGTTTACATTATTACCAGCAATATACAAAGGTACCAGTTTCTTCACATCCTCCCCATTACTTGTCAGTTTCTGTCTTTTTGGTTCTAGCCATCCTCGTGGGTGTGAAGTGGTATCTCATTGTGGTTTTGATTGGCATTTATCTAATGACTAATAATGTTGGGCATCTTTTCATGTGCTTTTTAGCTGTTTAATAACTTCTTTGAAGAAATGTTTGTTCATATCTTTTGCCTATTTTTCATTTGGGTTATTTGTCTTTGGATTATTGAGTTTTAAGTGTTCCTTATATCTTCTGGATATAAATCTCTTATCAGATATAGGACACAAATATTTTCTCCTGTTCTTTGAACTGTCTTTTCAATTTCTTGATAATGTCCTTTGAGGCACAATATTTAGAAATTTTGATGAAGTCCAATTTATATATCTATATTTTTATCTAAATCAACTTTATCTCTACCTCTATCTATATATTTTTGCTTGTGATTTGGTGTCACTTCTAAGAAGGCTTTGCTTCTTGAAGATTTACTCATAGAATTCCTTCTAAGAGTTTTATAGTTTTAGTTCTTTCTTTTCCATGTTAATATCCAGTTGTCCCAGCCTCAACTGTTGAAAAAAACTATTCTTTCCTTATTGAATTGCCTTGGCTTTGTTGAAAATCATTAGATTATAAATGTAATAGCTTACTTCTGGACTCTCAATTCTTCTTCATTTGTCTAAATATCTATTTTTGTGTGAGTGCCATAATGTTTATATATATATTTATTTTATTTTTAAAGAAGCTTTAGCCCCCAGTTAATTGGAGGTGGAGTGGACATCACCATCCCAGAATCCTCAGGATTGGGGAATGAACTTTGGACTAGAGTGGACTTACTTATATTCTACTGTAGACATATTGTGATGCAAGCATTGGAAGAAATTACAACATTGATGTGGAGCCAGTGGCCACTGGAGGCTCTGGGGGCAGAGAGAGGGAAAAGCAGTTGTAATACAGGGGCTTTTTTGGGACTTGGGAATTGTCCTGAGTGACATTGCAACAACAGATATAGGCCATTTTATGTCATCATATAGCATGCAGAACTGTGTGGGAGAGAGTGTGGTCTACCATGTGAACTATGGTCCATGCTTAATGGCAAAGCCCCAGGATGTGTTTATCAATTGCAATTAATGTGCCACACTAATGAAGGATGTTTATGTGGGAGCTTGTGGGAGGTGTGGGAGGTGGGGCGTATGGGAATCCCTATATTTTTTGTGTAACATGTATGTAATCTAAGTATCTTTGAAAAAAAAAATAAAGAAGCCTTAGATTACATACATATTACATAAAAAATGTAGGGGATTCCCATACACCCCACTCCCTCCCCTGCCACAATTTCTGTATTTTTGTAGTAAGTTTTGAATTCAGGAAGTGTGATTTCTGTAACTTTGTACTCCTTTTCTTTGTTTTATTTTATTTCATTTTTAAAAAGGAGGTACCAGGATTAAACCCAGGACCTCATACATGGAAAGCAGGCACTTAACCACTGAGTTATATCTGCTCCACAATGTGAGTTGGTGTTTCCATTTCTTTGCTTGCTTTGCTTTTAGGGGGTACTGGTGATCAAACACAGCACCTTGTACGTGGGGAACAGGCGCTCCACCACTTGAGCTACATCTGCTTTCTGGTACTCCTTTTAAAGGTTGGTTTGGCTATTCTGGATCCTTTATATTTCTATATGAATTTTATGGCCATTCCTTTAAAAAAAGCTAGCTGGGAATTTAACTTAGATTGCATTGAATCTGTAGAACAACCTGGGGAGTGTTGCCATCTTAACAAGATTAAGTCTATTGATTCATGAACATTGGCTATCTTTTCATTCATGTAGGTCTTTAATTTCTTTCAACCATGTTCTATAGTTTTCAGTGTACCATTCTTGTAGCTAAAAATATGCCCAAGTATTTTATTCTTTTTAATGCTGTTGTAAATGAAATTGTGTTCTTAATTTTATTTTCAGATATAATTGCTGGTGTACAGAAATACAACTGATTTTTTTATATTGAGCTTGTATACTGCAATCTTGCTGAACGTGTTGGTTTCCACTAGTATTTTTGTGACTTTCCTAGGATTTATATATACACAAGTTCATGGCATCTCTGACATCTACATTTACTTCTTCCTTTCCAGTGTGAATACCTTTTATTTCCTTTTCTTGCATAATTTTTCTGCTAGAATCTCTAGTAAAATGATATACAGATGTGGTGAGATCTGAAGGAGAAAGCATTCAGTCTTTCACTATTAAGTATGATGTTAGCTGTGGATTTTTAATAGATGCCCTTTATCAGGTTGATGAAGTTCCCTTCTATTCCTAGCTTCTTGAGTATTTTCATCATGAAAAGGAGTTGGATTTTGTCAAATGCTTTTTTCTTATCATGATCATTGTTCTTTAATTCTATTAATTTGGTGTATTACACTTTTTGATTTCCAGATGTTGCACTATCCTTACTTTCTTGGGATAATTCCCACTTTATATGTTGCTGAATGCAGTTTGTTAATAGTTTGTAGTGGATTCTTGTATCTCTATTTATAAGAGATTATCTGTAGCTTTCTTTCCTTGTGATTTTTTTGGTTTGGTATCAGGGTAATAGTGACATCATAAACTGAGTTGAGAGACATTCCCTCCTTTTCTATGTTTGAAAGTATTTGCAAAAGAGTGTTGCAAATTCTTTAAAGATTTAGTAGAATTCACAATTGAAGCCATCTTTTCTTTGTGGGAAGGTTATTTTTTTTGTGTGTGTGTTACTAATTCAATCTCTTTATTTATTATAGGTATATTCATATTTTCCGTTTCTTCTTGAGTTAGTTTTGGCAGTTTGTGTCTTTCTAGGAATTTGTTCATTTTATCTAGGTTGTCTAATTTGTTGGCATATAATCGTTCATAGTATTCACATATAGTCTTTTACATTTGCATATGATCAGTTATAACAATGCTTTTTCATTACTGATTATAGTAATGTTAGTTGTTTCTCTTTTTTTCTTGGTTAGCCTAGCTAAGTATTTGACATTATTGTTTATCTAGTCAATGAATTAACATTTGATTTCACTGATTTTTTTCTATTGATATATTTATTCTCTATTTCACTTAATTCCATTCTAATCTTTACATTTTCTCTTTTCTGCTTGCTTTGGTTTAGATTTCTTTTCTTTTTCTGGTTTAATGAAGTGAAATATTAGATTACTGATTTCAAATCTTTCTTTAAAAACAAAATATGTATTTATAGCCATTTGTTTCCCTCAACTGTTTTTGCTGCATCCCATGAATTTTGGTATAATGTGTTTTATTTTTCATTCACCTCATAGTATTTTCTAATTTATCTTATGATTTCTTCTTTGACTTATTAATTATTTAGGTGTGTTTTTAAAATTTGCATATACTTGGGAATTTCCAAAATTTCCTTCTGTTATGAATTACAAATTAAATTCCATTTTATTATTTCAATCATTTAAAATGTATTGAGGCTTGCTTTATGGTCTAGCATTTGGTCTATCTGAAGAATGTTCTATGCGTACTTGAAAACTGGTATTCTGTTGCTGTTAGGCGGTGCGTATTAGGTCTACTTGGTGTATAGAGTCGTTTCAGTCTTGTCTTTTCTTCTTTATTCTCTGTCTAGATGATCTATCCATTATTGTAAGTCTTTATTATTGTTGAATTGTGTATATCTCTCCTCAGTTTTGTCAGTTTTTTCTTTATGTATTTGGGCAATAGTTGTTAGGTACATATATGTTTACTATTGTTATAGTTATAATTTCTACCTCATTTTTTATATTCTCTATTTGTCAAGTCATCATTTTCATACTTTATTTTAGCTCTTTAAATCTGGTTTTTATTAGTCTTTCAAAGATATTTAAAATCTTTGATTTAAAATCTGTCTATTAAGTCCAGTGACGATGTCCTCAGGGATGGTTTTTTTTATCAACTTATTTCTTTCTTTTATGGGCAATACTTCCATTTTTACTTTATGTGTCTTATAATTTTTTTGTTGAAGACTGGACATTTAAAATAATAAAAGGAGGCAATATGAAAATCAGATTCTTTCACCTCCTCAGAGTTTTTTGTTGTTGCTGTGTTTTGCTTAGTGACTCTCTTGGACTGATTGTGTAAAATCTGTATTCTTTGTCATGGTGCTCCTGACATTTCTGGTTGATTAGCTTAGTAGCCAAATAATTATTCAGTAAAGATTTCATTAAATATTTTGAATAAATGAATCTCAGAATAGCCAAGGGGTTCTGTGTTGGTGAATGATTTCAATGCTCAGGCAGGCAGTTCAGAACTCTGCTTTAGTCATCACTTTCTTCTTGTGCAGAGCTTCAAGGTCTGTCAGGGATGACCATGGGGGCATTTTTAGGTCTTTCCTGAGAATGCACATAGCTGTGGATATGTACATTGGTCTAAGTATGTGTGTAGTCTTTTAGGTTACTAGGAATATGTCAGAGTTTTGTATTAGCTTCCTAGTGCTGCTGTAAAATATACTACAAACTTGGTGGCTTAAAACAACAGAAATTTGTTGTCTTACAGTTATTGGGGCTAAAAATCTGAAATAAAAGTGTTGGTAGGGCCATGATCTCCATAAAGGCTGGAGGAAAGACTCTGTTCTCACCTCTTCTAGTTTCTGGTTGTTCTTGGTACTCCTTTACATTCCTCAGCTTTTAGCATCACACCAATATCTGCTTCAATCTCCACATGGTATTTTTTTCTCTGTTGTTTCTCTGTGTCATTCCCTCTTCTTTAAGGACAACAGTCATTGGATTCAGGACCCACCCTAGTCCAGCATGACCTCATCTTAATTTGATTACATCTGCAAATATGCTATTTCCAAATAAGACCACCTTCACAGGTACCAGGGGTTAGAACTTGAACATATTTTTAGGGGGACACAAATCAACCCACTACAGGTTTTGAAAGACCCCTATGGATAACACATTTTCTAAAGTTTCCTTTTAACATTTTTGGTCAGCATCTTTTTAGCACCAACTGGTAATACAACATAAAGAAACTGCAATGTTAAATCATTGCTGCTAATTCTTTTTGATAAACACTCTGGAGATAAGGTTGTTTGCAAAGAGCAAGGTGTCACTCAGGTAAAATAAAGACAAGCTCTGATAATGGAGCTTTATAAGGAACTACTGGATGGGTCAAAAATGAAAATTCTGTGGGGTAGAGCTATTTAGGGAGCTCCAGACCCGTTCTGACCCTACCAATTGATGCTAGGCTGCTCGATTTCACAATGATCATAGTTATGATGCTGTTGGTTTTGAAGTTTAATTCAGAGCTGAAGATATTGGGCTGAAAACAGAGCAAGTTAAAATGTCGCAAAACTGTTTTTTTTTTGTGGAGAAACAACTGTTTTTTTTAAATAAATGCTCATAGGACTTTTGCAAGTTTTTAATTTCTAGAGTTCTGAAAAAGTTGATTTTGACAAATTTTGCCAGTATTTTCATTACTTGCATGAAGGCACAGATTTTTCAGAGGTTATTACTCTGTCATTCTGGAAGTGCTTCTGCCACCAAATTCAGTTTTATTGTGTGTTTTATTGTGTGTTCAGTTTTATTGTGTGTCATGATTTTAATTCCCATTGTGCTGTGAGTGGTTGGATTATGTCATACTCATCCACACTTCCCAAGTCTGTAGCCTCGTGCTTGGCATGTAGCTAGAGCTCAGTAGCAGCAGTAGTAGTAATAGTATCAAATGAACTGGGGATGCTATCTAAGGAATAGTATGACAGAGTTCCATGAGGTGACAACAGAAGGAACAGTATTTTTCAAGTTTTAGAAAAGCAATAATATTATACTACAACTTGGCATTATCTAGCAACCAAACATCCTTATGTGCATAAAGCCATTTCTGAAATTTCTACATAGGATCTTGAGAGCACAGGATGCTTCTTGTTTTATATTTCTTCTGAAGTCCATGTCAGGAGGTTGGAGGCCAGCACATCTGGGGCAGAGGCAAACTTGCCTTCCATCCTTCTCTGACCTGCTGGCTTATCATTTGCTTTCAGTTCTCCACTGATAGACATAATCACATATCTAGGAAAACCCAATGCTGATATGATGAAGGAGGAGCTGAGTCTTGAAGAATGAACAGAGCTTAACCAAAAAGACCTCTTAGTAAGAGAACATTAGGCAAGAAAGTAGAACCAAGCATATGTTTGTGATACGCATTTTGATCATTCTAGGTTAAATATAGATTAGGAGTAGGCATACCTGAAGATGAGAATGCAGAGGACATTAGAATTGGTCTTGAAAGACCTAAGATGTCAGAAAAGGATGTTGGCTTTTATTCCTAATATCTGGGTCTCCAGAGGAATATTTTAAATAGGGGTGTGATAGCATATTTGCAAGGTAGTAAACGCACAATTGTGGCAATATGGAGAGCTGAAGCCTGGAAATAAGTAGAAAAGTTAAAAGTATGTTAGAGTAATCAGAAGAGAAATGGGGCAATTAAATGGGTCAAAGAAGGAAAGAGCTTTGAGAGATAGAAGTAGGATTAATAAAATTTGGTAATTAATTTGACATGGGAGATGGAGAAGAGAGGGGTAGGACAATGATTCCAAGATTTTGAACTCTGAGTGACTGGGTATAACTCAGTGAGGGGAGGGACTTTCAGGAGCAAGAGCAGAGCTTTTAAAAGGAAGGTCATAAGATTGAAGAGGCTATGGAACATACAAGGGGAGAAGTCCCTGAAACTGTTAAATTATTCAATTTGGGAGCTGAGGCGATCAATAGAGAGTGGATAAATTTATTTAGTATATATCATCATATAAAGTACAGTTAGATGAAGCCATGAGACCACCTAGGGAGACCACCTAGGGAGAGCATCTAAATGAAGAATAGAGTGCCCAGGTGATAACTATGGGAAAAAATATTTGTAACAGTGCAGAAGAAAGAAACCCAAGAAAAACTCCAAGAAAGCAAAATCAACAGAGGTTTCTCTGCTTTCCCTTCTTGGTGTGCAGCACAGAACACATGCAAAAAACTATGCTGTAACTGATCCTGAGTGTGCAAGGCCAGCCCATGGAGCTTATTAAATCCCAGGGCAGCTGCTATGGTCCTTGGAATCTCACCCTTACTTTTAGCCTATGTGTTCTGACCTCCAACTTAGAAACCTCTGGGGATGGCTACTCTTTAAGCATATATTTGATAAGATAATATTGTTTTGGAATTAATAAATGCCCCTCAGCCCTGCTACATTTGGGACCTTTGACTATATCGGCTTAGCTGAGGGAACATACATGACCAAAATATTCTCCTACTTTAAGGATCTTACTTACTGGGCTCTCTAAATTAGCCCTCACCCTGCCATGAATGTAGACTATGACCCATGTTCTTTCCAAGTGATCGTCATCTAATTCCTACTGTGTTTTTTAATGGAATAGTAAGCACTCACGATGCGTGTTACTATATGAAAAACGTTCAAAGCAAGCAGCTATTAAATATTTACTATTTTATCATTATATTTCCCCTATTATTTAATGGAGGCTCATAAAGCTTTGGAAAAGAAATGAATTTGGTTAGTGTAAGAGTTTAGCATTGTTTATGAATTCCAAAAATGGATATTGGATTATGTTTGTAAACTGGTTTGTACATATGCATGATTAAATTATGAATAAGGCTTTGATTGGGCCACATCAGTAGGAAGGCGGTGAGGACTCACAGATAAAACTACACAGCACAGCAGAGGAGTGATTTGGAGTTTTGATGCAGAGTTTTTGAGCTGGAGCCCTGGGAAGTAAACACACAGAGGAGCTTTTTCATGAGGAAGGAGAGAAGGCTCCAGGGAAAAGAGATGCGCCATTTGCCTGACAGTTCATGGCTGGCCTTGTGGAGAGAACAAAGCAGCTGAGCCCAGAGAGAATCAAGCCCTGGGGAGAGAAACAAAGCCTAGAGAGTCTGACCCTGGAGCCTTAAGAGGAAGAGGAAGGCTGAATGTCAGCAGCCATCTTGCTCCAACACATGACAACAGAATTTGGTGAGGCAAGTAACTTATGCTTTATGGCCTGGTAACTGTAAGCATCTACCCCAGATAAATACCCTTTATAAAAGCCAGCAGATTTCTGGTATTTTGCATCAGCACTCCTTTGGCTAACTAATACAGGTAGTATGGTATCATAGGGCAGTTGTATAATCTGCTCACTCTTCTAAAATGCCCACAGCTCACCTTTCCCCATGGAACAGGCATTGGGCCAACAGACCCAATACCGAGAGCAGGGCAGTGCCTGAGAAACCTTGGGCAGAGGGTCCCCTAGTAGAGCAGCACGGCTAACAGCTCCCAGAAAGTGCAAGGGTAGTGACTAATTATTCCGACTTTTCTCAAGGAGGGTTGTCTGGACGTGCCTGTGAGTGGCATTGGGCATTCTGATCAGAAGGGACACAGAGTAAGCCCTGGCTCTCTAAATGGATGCTGGCAGAGTGGTGGCTCCATTCTTTTGACACTTCCTGTTTCTCGTCCAATGGAAGAGCAGTTGTAATCTCTCCAAAGTCCTCACGTAATGTGCACTGCCCAGCTAGGCATGCCCAGTGGTGGATCACAACGATGTCTCTAGGAAAGGAGTCACCAATCACAGGCGAGGTTGCATTAAATCATCCCAGAATTTTAGCCATCTTTTTTCACTCCAAGTAATGTGAAAAGGAAAAAGAAAGTTCAAGCTAGCTTGATGGATTTAATATACCCAAATCGTCTATTTATTTGGGCTGAAGAAAAATAGAGTTAGCGGATTTGGTAAAGGCTGGAATTGAAGTGGCTTCTTGGAAACCATCAAGTCATAAATTCCACATTGTTTTCCGACTTTGCAACCTTTGGGGAGCTATTGTTCACCCACAGGCACAGTATTTCGTGGTCTAACTGCTCTCTGGGGCTCCTGGCTGGCTGATGGGTGATTCCTGATCTAGGCCAGAATATCTGCATTTGCTCCAGAAGCCTGGACTCCCCAGGGGCCCCTGCCTTGTGTGTGGGCTGTGAGCCCTGCAGAGCTCCTGCCTCCCTCGGCAGTCCGCCCACAACCGAGAGCAAATTGACTGGTGAAACCCTCTAAGAAGAGCCCCAGCCAGTTTGGCCCATAGCTCATTAAGCGAGAGAGAAAACTTAATGAGCGCTGAAAAGAAGGTTAGCAAGTAGCATGAGGAAATTCCCAGGAAATAAACGACTCTTAATGGAAGCAGGTTTTCAGAGGAAGTCGGGAGACTGCACAGCATTTATGTCTTCATAAACTTGGGACTTTCTAAAAGTCTTGGGCCTTAACCTTTGTGAATGTAAAAGGACTTTTGTAGTCATGGAAAGTTTTGTGTGCTAAATTGCCTAGGCATCTTATTCAACTCTGAGGGTCTAGCCATTTCTAAAGTATCCTGTGTTTGGGAACTCTTACAGGGCTTGTTGTAAATAGATATTTGCAGTGGGCGGGCTGTGGAACTTCAGGTTCTCAAGCCAGCGTGCTCTCTACACAGGGGTCTTTGTGCCTGGCTTGCAGCAGGCTACCCAGAGTGGAGAGGCAGAGGCAGTGGGCCTGGAGGCCCTGTGGACAGGGGAGGTAGACTGTTTTTCACCTCCAACCTGCTTCTTGTCCTGACCATTAATTTTCACAGTTGACTCAATGATCTCTGCCTACCACACTCTCTCAGGACCTTGCTTTAACTTGCCCATACCAATTCCAGTCCCTGCAAGCTCTTCTTTGTAATGGCATTCAGAGCTGGCCCTGTCCAGCTGTGTCCTCTCTCTCACCATGGATTCTCAGCCTGGCCCTAGTTCCCTCAAGATCAGTTTCCTCACACTGGCTTCTCAACTCTCTGCTGGCCTTGTTCCCAGAACCCAGCACACTCCTTAAATTAAAGCATTTCACTCTTTGTCACTTTGTCACCACATCTCTCAACTTAGCAAAAATCCAAATTGAAAAGAATATAAATATCCAATAACCTGGCTCTATATAAGTCAATTATAGCATGACAAATGCACATCATATGGTCATTCAAATAGTAAATGTAATAACCATATAGAAAACTGAAAGTGTGAAATGAAACAAAAGAAATTAAACTGAATATGATTATGTAAAAATTATGTCTATATGTGGATATGCTTACTAAAGCAGATATAAAATTATTTGTCATGCTAGAGCGGTGGAACTAGAGAGATGAACGTCTAGATTTTTTTTTTTTTTGATATTATGATTAGAAATACTTTGAGAAAGGAAATTTTTGTAGATAATAGAATTCTCTCTATTCTTATCTAGGATCATTAGCCCCATACTGTGAAATAGGCCATGCACCCAGATGCTTAGGCCTCCACTTCTATCCTTTCCCTTCTCCCAGCCACAAAGATATTCATTGTCTCCAGGCTGCCCCAGTTGCCAAAGTGACAAATCAAGTTCCCAGAATCAGTCAGGAACACCGGAGTGGGGCCCATTATCAGCTGGATATTTCTTAAGACTGCTGCATTCTTCCAAAGCAAGATGAAAAGTGTTAGAGGACCAGATTGTGAAAAGATGGTGGTTCTCCTGGTACCATTGTAATTCAAGCTAAATACAAGACTAGAAGATAAAATCAGAGCACGGAAGGTTCATAACATCTCTGTCTTCCCATGATGCATCCTTGGATAGGTTTCTGAAATATTAGATATCAAACTCATAAAGAAACATTTTCTCTAACTTGCTGCACCCTAATTATAGCCAGCACAGATTTTCTGTCTTTAAGTTATCATCAAAAAGGCTGGCAGCCCATTAACTTTTCATCTGCCCACCTCATTTTGCCCCTTCACTGAAATAGGAAATTTAATTTAATTTTCTTCATTCAACAAATATTTATTGAGTGCCTATTACAAACCAAACAGTATGTCTTTCTGTTTAAAATTTATAATTTTTAAAAGCCCACTGCTTTCCATGTTTTGTTTGTGTTTGTGTGGTGTGTGTGTGTGTGTGTGTATGTGTGTGTTATAGCATATGATTCTGACTGCGTATTCATTTGGCTCTGATATTTCCACAGATTTCCTCAGAAAATGAAATGGCATTATACTCTCTGAGTCCATGCAAGTATGAAAAGGCCTTTTCTCCACTCACAAAAAAGGATACTTTGAAGAGTTTCTTTGCAGCTTCCGCAGTCATTTTTATATAAATATTGTCACATCATTTATTTCCTTAGGCTGCTCAAAGCAGATAGCATGAAACGGGTTGGCTTAAACAATGGCAATTAATTTCCTTAAAGTTTGAGACCAGGAAAATATCCAAATCAAGTCATCATTAAGGTTATGCTTTCTTCCCGAAGCTGCCGGTGATCCTGGGCTCCTCTGCCACATGGCAAGGCACATGGCGGCATCTGCTGGTCTCTCCCTTCTCTTCTGGGTTCATTAATTCTAGCTTCTTGCTTCCGTGGCTTTCTCTCTTTGTATTCATTCCATTTATAAAGGAGTCCAGTGAGAGGATTAAGACCCACTGTGACTGAGGAGGGCCACACTTTACCTGAAGCAGCCTTATCAAAAGGTCCTACGTACCACGGGTTGACAACCACAAGGAATGGGTTAAATATAAGAACATGCCTTTCTAGGGTATGTACAGCTTCAGAACACCACAATCATGTTCCAGCTTTTAATTCCACATCAGAATTCCATGACAGTCTGATTCTTCTTACTTTTTAAGCAACCTATTCACTCTGGTTGCTGGTGATTAGAGTTAGAATTTTCCCTAGAACACCTCACAATAAGTGTCTTATTTTCATTTATCCTTCCAGGGTCAGGAGCATTTACTATAAAAAATTCAAGACTTTGTTCAGCCGAGGGAAGATTTCTTCTATTATTTCTACTATTTGTTGTTCCTCTTCTGAGCTCTACTTTGGAACCCACTTTACTCACAGATTAGTTCTTCCCCTTACTCCATCTGGAGACTCACAGGTGAGATTGTCAGAAATGCAGACTCCCAGGCCCCACCACAGACTTCCTGGATCAGAATCTGCATTTTAACACAGGACATATGTACACATGTTGAAGATTGAAACGCACTGCTCTAGGCATCCAGATTGGAAAAGAAGAAGTAAAAATTTCATTATTTGCAGACGACATGATCCTATACATAGAAAGTCCTGAGACATCTACAGCAAAACTTCTAGAACTTATAAAGGAGTTCAGTAATTTTGCAGGCTATAAGATCAATGCTCAAAAATCAGTAGTATTTCTGTACACCAATAACGAGCAATCTGAGGAGGGAAAAAAAATACCATTTACAATAGTAACTAAAAGAATCAAATGCCTAGGAATAAATTTAACTAAAGATGTAAAGGACTTATATACAGAAAACTACACAACACTGTTAAAGGAAATCAAAGAAGACTTAAACAAATGGAAAAATATTCCCTGTTCATGAATAGGAAGACTAAACATCATCAAGATGTCTATCCTACGCAAACTAATCTACAGATTTAATGCAATCCCAATAAAAATCAACACTATATTTTTTAAGGAACTGGAAAAACTAACCACAAAATATATTTGGAAAGGTAAGAGCCCTGAATTGCCAAAGACATATTGAAAAAGAAAAATGAAGTTGGAGGTATCACATTATCTGACTTTAAAACATACTACAAAGCTACAGTGATCAAAACTGCATGGTATTGGCACAAGGATAGACATACTGACCAATGGAACTGAATTGAGAGTTCTGATATAGATCATCACATATACAGTCATCTGATATTCGACAAGGCCACCAAGCCCACTCAGTTGGGAGAGAATGGCCTCTTTAACAAGTGGTGCTTGAACTGGATATCCATATCCAAAAGAATGAGAGAAGAATACCATCTCACACCTTACACAAAAATCAACTCAAGATGGATCAAAGATCTAAATATAAGAGCCAAAACCATAAAGACCTTGGAAGACAATGTAGGGAAGCATCTACAAGACCTTGTAATAGGAAATGGTTTCATGAGCTTCACAGCCAAAGCATGAGCAGCAAAAGAAAAAATAGATAAATGGAATCTCCTCAAAATTAAAAAGTTCTGCACCTCAAAGGACGTTATTAAGAAAATAAAAAGGCAGCCTACCCAATGGGAGAAAATATTTGGCAACAATATATCTGATAGGAGCCTAATATCCTACATATATAAAGAAATCCTACACCTTGAAAATAAAAAGACAAACAACCCATTTAAAAAATGGGTGAGTGACCTGAAAAGACAATTCACTAAGGAAGCAATACAAATGGCTAAAAAGCACATGAAAAAATGCTTGATATCACTAGCTATTAGGGAAATGCAAATCAAAACTACAATGAGATACCATCTTACACCCATCAGAATGGCAGCTATTAAAAAAACAGCAGACTCTAAGTGTTGGAGAGGATGTGGAGGAATAGGAATGCTCATCCACTGCTGGAGGGAATGTAGAATGGTCCAGCCATTGTGGAGGACAGTTTGGTGGTTCCTCTGAAAACTAACAATAGATCTTCCATATGATCCTGTGATTCCACTGCTGGGTATATACCCAGAAGAATTCAAAGCAAAGACATGAACAGATATATACACACCAATGTTCATAGCGGCATTGTTCACAATTGTCAAAAGTTGGAATCAGCCCCGGTGCCCATCAACAGATGAATGGATAAGCAAAATGT
>JAQZBX010034159.1:0-25738 GCA_029593785.1 Cabassous unicinctus
CTAGTGCTACTGAATTCTTATTTGGAATCAGATTCTTCTCAGACCTTGTCCTCTGCTTTGTAATATCATAGAAGTTCATTGTTCAGTACTGTAGCAGTTTGATATTATTGATGAATCCCAAAGAGAAACATTGGATTATGTTTGTAAACTGGCCTTTTCCTCTGGGCATATTAGAGTGTATTGGATTCAGAAGTTTTACTTTTAGTTGATTAAATAATGATTAAGGCTTTGATTGGGTTATGTCAGTAGGACATTGAGACCCCGACCCCTTGGTGGGCAGGGACTCACAGAGAAACTGCACCACAGAGAAAGGAGGTTGGAGTTTTTGAGCTGGAGCCCAGGAAGTGAACATACAGGAGAAGAACACAGAGGAATAGCGACGGCTCCTTAGATGCAGCAGAAGCCCCTGTTGGAGAGACAGTGCCATTCACCTGATAGTCTACAGCTGGCCTTGTGGTGAGAGCACAGCAGCTGAGCCCGGAGAGAAATGGAGCCCTAGGAAGAGAGGAACCCAAGAAACCTGAACTCTTGACAGATGTCAGCAGCCATCTTGCCCCAACATGTGGCAATAGACTTTGGTGAGGGAAGTAACTTATGCTTTATGGTCTGGTAACTGTAAGCTTCCACCCCAAATAAACACCCTTTATAAAAGCCAACAGATTTCTGGTATTTTGCATCAGCAACCCTTTGTTGACTAATACAAGAACCCTTTCAGTCTGTTTTACAGCTTTTTTCCATCTTTACCACTGCTCGACACTCTCATCTTAGGCTATTAATATTTATCAAAAGCAGAGCTTTAGTGTGATTGTCTTTGTTTTAGAGACAATACAGTATAGTGGTTTTACATATGGGCTTTGAAGACAGACAGTCCTCAGTTTGAGTTCTAGCTCTGTCACTTTCTTACTGAGTACTCAATAAATACCAGCTAGTATTCTAGCATTTTATTCAACTAGAATGGGCTGTTTTGCTTCTGACTCCCCTGTTTTCTCTCTTCATGCAGTAGAAACAAAAGACACAAAAGATATCTTTAAATAACAATGGCAATTTTATCACCACCACAGCAATAATAATAATAGCTGACATTTATTGAGTGCTTACTATGCAGCAGATGCTATTAAATGTTTTTCATGGGTTAATTCATTTAATCATTTCAAAAATCCTACGAAATCAGTATTATTATCTTTAATTTATTACAAGGAGACTGAAGCCCAGAGAGTTAAATAACTTGCCCAAGGTCACACAGATAGTAAATGGCAGAGCCCGGTTTGGAACCCAGGAAAGTGTGGCTTCAGAACCCATACTCTTTACTACTTTCCTATAATGCTTTATTATACAACACTACCTCTAATAGGAAATTCTACTCTCATGCATTTCCTCAAATTGGAAGGAATAATTTTCCACTACCTCCAAAGCAACGGTTTTCAGGCTTCAGCATTTCACAGGTTATGAAAATTTAAAAGAAGATTCTAGTAACCAACATAGATTTGCCACCTTTAAGTTTTGCTTAGAAAGGACTTAAGCAACCACCAGCAGCACTATTTACTATTAGCACAACATAAAGGACAACTTAATATCACAAATTTAGAATGGACATCATCTAGAAGGATAGCATCTTCATGCTACGTGTAAACATATACTGTCCTTAAATTTTTCACTTTGATGAGGACAAAAGCTTTAGAAAAACATTCTCCTTCTACCTTCCTCTTCTTGGCTAATAGCTAGATGCCATTTGCATTTAAATATAACCTCTCTTTTAGTATCTTTTACAATTTGCCTTTCTAGAAAGAACTCATATTTTGGGGTCTGAAAGCTACCACTACCATTAATTAAAAATTGTTGCCTTTTATTAGAAAGTGAAGTAAAATATCTATGGGTCTTTTGTTACACTAAAATGGCCAAAGGACTCAAGAGTCTATTGGCCTTGTTTAAGATCTGTTTCGAAATTTTGAAAGATGAAATAAAAAATTAGGAGAATTGGCACTTCTTTCATTCAGTTCATTAAAATAGTAATTACACTGTTTGATAAATGAGACTTTCTGTTAAAACTTCTAAGTTTGCGACAGTGATATTAATGTGATTTATGTCTCTTGCACCTTTGATTTCCTCCAGAGCTGGAAAGCCTAAGTGTTTTCAATAGCGTGCCACATGAGTAGAAATCTACATGCATTTGGGGCTCATGAAGTTTTTATTGGTAACATTGTCAAATGAGAAGGCCTGATGCTTTCCATATGCATTTTGAACCTGATTACAAACATGAATTATGTATACATGCAGAAATTATTTGAAACAATTTTCTTTTGGTTAATCGTCCATTAGACCCTTGTTTCATGTTACAATTTTTGATAAGTTAATTTGAATCGTTTACATTTGTAATCAATTACATTCAGCTTCAATTATAATTCCTAACTGAGGGAAGCGGGTGTGGCTCAGTGGATGGAGCCCGTTTACCATATGGGAGGCCCGGGTTCGCGTCCCGAGGCCTCCTTGTGAGGGCACGCTGGCCTGAGCGGTGCGGTGGGCTGATGCAGCAACCTCACGGCAGGAAGCGGGTGTGGCGCAATGGACAGCGCACCTGTTTACCATATGAGAGGCCCCGACAGGCCGGCTCGCGCGGCACCGTGGGCTGATGCGGCAAGACCTCACAGCAAGGGGGAGATAAGCAGACACAGAGAAGACGCGCAGCGAATGGACACAGCAGCACAAGCAGCAAGGGGGGGATAAATAAATAAAATAAATAAATCTTAAAAATAAATAAATAAATAAAATAATTCCTAACTGATTCAAGTCTATTAGCACAACCCCTGGTGGTAATGTTACATGATGTTAGTAAACTGCAAGTGGTTTGCTCCTAATGACCTTGTATGTCCAGTTAACCTGTTCCTCCTTGAATCTCTCTTCTCCCTTGGTTTTGGGGCAGATCCGTTTCCCCCCTATTCTTTAGGGCTGTGTGTTAGGCAGTCTGTAAAATGGCCCCCAATGATCTCACCTCCTGGTATGCACACATTCATACTCTTATGTTAATTTTTTCCCCTTGAGTGTGGACTTAATGACTTGCTTCCAATGAATAGAATACAGCAGAAGTAATGGGATGTCACTTCTGAGATTAGGTAATAAAAAGACTGAAGCTTGTGTCTTGGCTGCTTGCTCCTCATTCTTGATTGCTTGTTCTGGGGAAAGCCAGCTGCCATGACACGATGACACTCAGGCAGTCAATGAAGAGGCTCACATGGTGAGGAACTGATATCTCTGGCCACAGGCCATTGAGGAATTGTGGTCTTCTCACTGCCATGTGAGTGAATTGGAAGTATATCCTTCACCAATTGAGTCTTGTGATGACTATATAGCCCCAGCTGACATGATTTCAGCCTCATATGAGATCTTCAACTAGAACCTCCCAGTGAAGCCACTCTTGGCTTTATAACCCAGAGAAACGAACTAGGTTGTTTTCAGCTGCTAAGTTTTGGGCAATTTGTTATGCTTCAACAGGTAATGAATACAGGCTGCTGCTTCTTGGACTCCTTCAGAGATTTGTCTTCCCTACTTCTCCCATTTCAAATGTGGGTAGGAATGCTTGGTCAGCAGCTTAGTCCTTGGTATCCACAGTAAATGGCATAGTAAGTGCTCAATAAAGATATACTGAATACATGTGACCTATTTGGAAATCTCACTTACCTCACAGCTTAAATAATACCCAGACCAGATCACTATCCTAACCTTCAACCAAGCATTTCTAACTTTTTAAACATTTCCATATGGCTACATGGCTACCCCTCCTGACTTTCCAGGCAGTGAACTTCAGAATCTTTTTTGACTCCCCTCCATTCATTGCCCCTCCTTTTCATTTACCATTTTTTGTTGATTAATCTTCATAATGTTTTTGATATATTCACTCTACCATTTCTGTTATCATTACCATCACCTTAGATCAGGTCTGTATCATCCAACATATTGCAACAGTTTCCTAATTGATCTCCTATCTACAACTCAATTTTTTCCTTCCTTCTTGCTTTCTTAAAAAAAAAAAAGTCTGTCCCTCAAGAAGATTCAATGATTCCTCAATGTTTATGGGACAGGGTCCAAACTCTGCAGTTTTTTCATTTTAAGCCTTCCAAAATTCAGCTCCTGCTTATTTTTTCAACTTTATCTAAACCAGCATACCTGGAACACATTTCATCCTAGCTCTTTCCTATCCGAAATGTAAAATTCTTTCACTCCAGTTTAAGGCCCTACAGAAAAGTCACTTGGCTATATGGACCCGTTCTAACTTTCCAATTTCCAAGCTATTATGTTCCTTCTCATTATAATCTCCTTTGCAAAGCCTTTTTAGTCCTCCCAATCCAGGTAGTTGAGACTTTTTCCCTTTTTCTAATGAAATTATCAGATTATATTGAATATTGAATAGTCTGCCTCCCCAGACCGTACCAGCCTCAGGGCAGGAAAAGTGACATTACCAGGATCACCGCTTCACCCTGAGCCCCAGCACAAGGCCTAGGACCCAGTAGACGCTCAGTGTATGTTGTCAGCGTGAAGAGGTAGCAAGGTACGAAGATAACAATGTACGTGCATCTGGGCGCCGAAGTGGACCCGGACTTTGCACACAGGCAGAAACAAGAAAAATCAGGGAGACAGGGATGTAAACTCTCAGTTCTAATCAACGCAGCAGGTGTGGGCTCCAGGTCTGCGTTAGCTACCAATTATCTTACGAGAAGTAACACGAAAACCGACAGCACGCGAGAAAACAGCGCTCTACCCTTACAGTACCCAGGCCCTACTTGGTTCGCGGGCCGCGGATGATGACGTTCTCCTTGGCGGAAACAGTGATTGGTTTCCGAAGAGGGGCGTCGGCCGCCAATGCGCTTTGAAGCCTTGGTCTAATTCCTCGCGAGATCAGCGGCCTCGGGTGCGGGATGGCCGCGGAGCCGGGCGGAGCTGCCCTGCGGCCCCTGGGGCCGGCTTTCCGGCCCAAGGCATGGCCTGGGGTCCCAGCCCGCTAGAACGGCCTCGCCCAGACGCGGTCGCCATGCCCAAGAGAGGGAAACGACTCAAGTTCCGGGCCCACGACGCCTGCTCCGGTCGAGGTGAGCGAGGGGACGCGGGCGCGGAAAGACTTGGGGCTGGCGGGAGGGAGGGGGCTGGACCAAGTCGAGCGAGACCTCGCCTGCCTACGGTGGGAGGGCGTCTCGGGCCGTGAACCTGAAGTGAGGAGGAGGTCTTGGTGGGGAAGAGACTGAAGAGAGAAGACCTCCTCCTTGAGGGTTGGTGCTGTGTTTCAGTGACCGTGGCGGATTATGCCAACTCGGATCCAGCCGTCGTGAAGTCTGGAAGGGTCAAGAAAGCTGTCGCCAATGCTGTTCAGCAGGAAGGTAGGCTTTTGGCGAGTCTTTTCAGACTCAGGCCGTGAAAAGAGCACTAGGTCTTTTATTTTCCTGAGAGTCTAACTCAGTGTTTCTCTTGCAATTCTTTGGGCATCTTCCCGTAAATGTGATTGCTTTCCTTAATGTTTACTCATCTTTACAGTGGAGGGATTAGCCAAGAGTATAGCATTTTCTGTAGCAGAAATATTTTATTTCTGTCTTTGAATTAAAACGAACGAACAAAAACCTTTGTGTACTCTTCAGTTTCCACAGCTGCTTTGTTGGGTATTAATCTCTTTCCTGTAGTTCACCTGTATTCTCCACTTACTCTACAGTTTGCTTCCTTGTGTAATAACCTTGTAATGCACTTTTCCTTTTCCAATGCTGCTCTTGCTTTCATGCTTTTTATTTGTGGAACCCGGAGGCTTTCGTTTTGCGATACCCATCGTCTCCAACCCAGGACCAGGGTTAGATGGGATCCAGTTCCTCTCCATCTCAAACATTGCTTCTCAAAATTTATGTAAATGAGAATAGAATTCATCTTTGTTTTTATCCTGCAATGTTTGTAGTGAAAGAATAGTGTGCTCTCTTTTTCTATAGATTGGAAATTGGCCCTTTTAAAGAGTCATTTTCTGCAACTTTGGAGTCAGTTTGTCCATTTCTTTCCAGTTTTCTGTATTTAAAATGCTAAAATTTCTTTCTGTCATTATACGTGATGATAGATTCTCAGGTTTCTTCAGCAGACTCTTTCATACAGCCTTTTTTTTTTTTTTTTCCCTTCTCTTTTTAAAAATTCCTTTCTTTCCCCTGATGGATGTTGATATGCTGGCTAGCTGTTTGTATTTTTGGGAGGGACTGTGTGCCATCTTATTCTCGCCTTATTTTCTTCTAGTAAAATCTCTTTGTGGCTTGGAAGCCTCCCAGGTTCCAGCAGAAGAAGCTCTTTCTGGGGCTGGTGAGTCCTGTGATATCATCAACAGCAGTGATGAGATGGATGCCCAGGAGGAGAGCATCCATGAGAGAACCATCTCCCGAAAAAAGAAAAGCAAGAGGCACAAAGGTATAAGGCTTGTTCTCTTCTGGCTTACCAACCCTGTGGGGATAAACTGAAGCTATTACTTTCTCAGTAACACAAGGGAATGTACAAGAGGTAATACCAGTGGGGAACCAAGTTCGGAGAAAACCTAGCTCTCAACTAGGATCTTGGTAGTAGGATAGAGGTTAATATACCAGCGCTTTTTACTTTTGTCTAAATTTATGAGAAAAGGAGATTGAAAAGAGTCTAGATTTCTAGAGCTGTGAACTTGACTATAGTAGCCATTCATTTACAACATGTCATTATCAGATAAAAACCTATATGGCAACATAAAAACAAAAGGCCATTGGATTTCTGAATGTGTTAGGAAGAAGCAGAGTTGTGACATAAAATGTTTTCTCAATTATGTGGTTTGTTTTACTTCAGATAAAGTTAGATGTTATCATGGGCTTTTAGGTGCTGTACAGTTATTTTACTTAATATCTACTTTATGCCTCATAAGTACAATGAAATAGAAAAGTATGTAATGTTTACACCTTAGTGACAATAAAACTTACATGAATGAAGCAGAGGAAAATAAGCTAATAGTTTCTAAACTAATAGAATCATTTAGATTCTGGGTTGTGTGCCCTCTTAATGAATCAGAATCTCTTGGAGTAGAGCTCAAAATCGTTATTCTTATTCTGATGATCAGTGAAGGTTAGGGGGGAGTTGATAAGTATGTGTATTTTTGGTTTCAGCTGTACCAGAACTTTGACCTCTACTTGAGATCAGATAACAAATTTTTGTATTTGTTAAAATATATTGAAATAACCAATAAATTAATGAAATAGTATTCCTTTGCAATTATACCCATTGTTGTCAGTGATACTACTCTTTTCCAGTATCCAAAAATTAATGTCGACATTCCCCATTTCTTTGTTTCTTAATTTCTCACTGGAAATCCCTACTCATTATAGCCATTCTGTTAGAGATTTATCTTTGGTGGTGGTGAGGCACATTCCACAGGACAACTTAACAGCCTTTTTTTTTTTTAAGGTTTATTTTATTTATTTATTTCTCCCCACCCCATCATTGTTTGCACTTGCTGTGTCTGTTCGTCTTTAGGAGGCACTGGGAGCCAAACCCAGGGCCTCCAAAGTGGGAGGGAGGCACCCATTCGCTGGAGCCACCTCCACTTCCTAATTTGTTGTGTCTCTCATTATGTTTTTCCTCCTCGTGTCTCTTGTTGCATCAGCTTGTTGCATCAGCTTGCACCTGCCCGTCACGTCAGCTCGCTGTCTTTAGGAGGAACCGGGAACCTCTGCTCCCTGCTTTATTGTATCTCTCATTATGTTTTTTCTTCTTATGTCTCTTGTTGTGTCAGCTTGCTGCACCTGCCTATTGCACCAGCTCACTGTCTTCTTTAGGAGGCACCGGAATCTGAACCAGAGACCTCCCCCATGTGGTAGGCAGGAGCCCAGTTGCCTGAGCCACATCCGCTTCCCTACAGTCTTTTTTTAAAAACATCTAATCGAGATAGAATTCACCCTTTGAAAGTATACAATTCAGTTGTTTTAGTATGGGCACAGAGTTGTGCAGCCATCAAAATGATCTATGTTTAGAACATTTTCATCATTCCAAAAAGAAACCTTGTACTCATTAGCTTCATTTTTCACGCTGTTCGAACCTACACCCCACTCCCCTGTCCTAGACAATCACTAGTTTACTTTCTGTTTCTATAGATTTGCCTATTCTGGACATTTCATATACGTGGAATCATACAATTATTGGTCTTTTGTGTCTGACTTCTTTCATTTAATGTAATGTTTTCAAGCTTCATCTATATTGTAGCATGAATCAGTACTTCATTCCTTCTTATTGCCTAATAATATTCTATTAGATGGATATATAACATTTTGTTTATCCAGTCATTAGTTGATGGATATTCGGGTTGTTTTTACTTTTAGATATTATGAATAAGGCTGTTATGAACATTTGTGGACAAGTTTTTGTGTAGGCCTATATTTTCATTTTTCTTGGGTAGAAATTTCTAAGGGTACAATTATTGGGTCACAATAACGCTATTGTTTAGCTTTTTAAGGAACTGCCAAATTGTTTTCTAAAGTGTCTACACCATTTTACATTCCCACCAGCAACATATGAGTTCCAGTTTCACCATGTCCTTGCCAACACTTGTTTCTGACTTTTTAATTATAGCTGTCCTAGTGGATGTGAAGTGGTATCTTGTGGTTTTGATTTTCATTTCCCTGATGGCTAATGATGTTGAGCATCTTTTCGTGTGCTTATTTGTCATGCGTGTATCATCTTTGGGGAAATGTCTATTTAAATTCTTTGCCCATTTTTAAATTGGGTTACTCATTTTTTTATTAATGAGTTGTATATATTCAGGGTTCCAGTCCCATATCAGATATATGATTTGGTGCTTACAGACTCTTAACCATAATTCATCTTTTTCTTCTTTGCTCCACTTAACTCCCATTAGGTTCCTCCATTTTAGTCAGATTGGTCTTTTATTTCTTGTTTTAGTTTCTTTTTAGTGAAACATACAAAATAAGAGAGAATAGTATAATGAATTCCCCCATGTAGCCCCATCTTCAGCAGTTAACTCATGGCCATTTTTGTTTCAGTCATTGCTCACCTACCCATCTCCAACACACACACACACACATGCACACACACAAGAATATTTTAAAACAATTTTCAGATAGCCTATCATCATTTTTTGTAAATATTTTAGTAGTTTTCTCCAAGAGATAATTACTTTTAAACATACATACACAATACTATTATGACATCTAAAAAATTAATATCAAATTCTTGTTAGACTTGTCTCTTTACTACCTATGTGCGTGTTTTTTTCTGAAGCACCTTGGCTTCATGTCAGCTGTTTATTTCACTTGGAATGTTTTTCCTCTTAATACTTATCAAAAATTTTTATGTCCTTCAAGGTTTATCTCCATGAACCTTTCCTTTACTGGTTCCATTTCTCTCATTTTGAAATTTCTTAATAATTATGTATATATTAAACACTGACAGGTCTTCAGTAAGTACTGAATTTTGTCCCCAAAGCCAGAAAAATTTTAATAGCACTTTCTTTGTAAAAGTCCATGTGGTCTCAGTGGAGGAAAATCTGGTAGTTCTTTGTCTTCTCTGTCATAAAGAGAAGGTTTAATGTGGGAGAAGATGGGGCCCAAACATAGACTGAGCCTTGAATGGTTAGTGGAGATTGCAAGGAGGGATAGGAACCAGAAAAGAGAAAGTTGTTTTAGAGGTATTGGTTTCTGTTATAAAGAACCTAATGCAAGAACCAGATTGAGTTATAGAGCTACAGGAAGCAGTTAGCTAGAAAAGCAGGGGCAGCTGCAGGGAGGTGGTTTAGAGGCTTTTTGCCCAGAAAAAAGAAAGCTGGTTTTAGGGTGACTAGGGCTGAATTGTATAGTTATCGAATGCAAGTTTTTCCCTGAATCTGAGATAAAAAGTGGTCTTGAAGGTCAAGAGAATTAGCGCTAATGAGATGCTAAAGGAAGAGGAGGAAAGGATACATTGTCCAGGAGGAAGAATGCCTGTGGCCAGGATCATAGTTGTCAACCTGGCAGTGAAACAAGGAGGAACTAGAAGGAAAGAAACATGTTCGTTTCTTTACATTACATTGAGCAATGAGGATATGTTGAGTAATGAGAATATGTGATAACTTAGCTAATTTTTTAAATTACTTTGCACTTAGTGGTTTCCTCATATAAAATTCGTTTTGTTTTTAAATGATTGAGCTAAAGAAAAATGTTTGGTGGGTGGGGCACTGCAAGGGAAATCAAGTGTAGGGTTTATAATGCAAAGCTCGAAAATAGAGTCAGAAAACCAGATTCTGTTTACCTTGACTAGGTGGTAAGATTCTGTTTTCTCATATTAATAAAGTGGGCACAATAATATTTTCCTTACTTTCCTTGCAGAACTATTAGAGTTGAATGAGATAATCTATACAAAAGTGCTTTTGAAAACTTCAACATAGTATACAAATAGTTGTTAAATAAAGGCCTTAAATTTAAGAACAAGATTTACCTACTTGGGCATTGGGAGGCAAAAGTTTCCAGCAGCTTGAATAGGCGGGGAATGATGAGTTTGAGGGGCTTCCTTGGACCTATTTAAAACCTTTTTCTTGACTATATAAGCCCTGGAAGAATTGAAATGATGAGGGATCTTTAGGTATGCATTTAATAGAAGGTCAAAGCTTATAGTTTTGTTTTCTGTTTCAGAAGACCTGGACAGGGCTGGAGGAGAAGAGTATCCCATGGATATTTGGCTATTGCTGGCTTCCTACATCCGTCCTGAGGACATTGTGAATTTTTCCCTGATTTGTAAGAATGCCTGGACTGTCACTTGCACTGCTGCCTTTTGGACCAGGTTGTACCGAAGGTGCGACCACAAAGAGCCCACTGTGTTATCTGTGTAGCTGATTTCATTGCTGTTTGTGATTTGGAGCTACTCCCTGAACAGTAACCTCTTTTTATTTTCTCTACTCCATGCCTGGGCATAAGCCTAGCTTTGGACTCCTTGAGTCCCTCTCTAATTTAAATTTGATATTAGTAATTCATCCAGGTAATTGTCTTCCCTATGTTTGCCCCCTCAGTATCTAAGCAAAAAGTGGTATTTCAGATCCCTAAAACTTTTATTCTGTGGTGTGTTTTATTTATTTATTTATTTATTTATTTTCTGTGGTATGTCTTAACCAGAATTTTCAAAAGATGCCTATCTGCCTCTCTTTCCGACTGGATTAGTTGTTTCTTAGATTTGCTACTCATCCTGAAGTATCATAGCTTTTGTACTTACGCTGCCCTGTGTATAGATGTAGAGGGAAGGAGAGAGTGAGTTATATGATTGGTAAAGGGGCTAGCTTTTGATGTTGGGTGTGAAAGCATAGTGACGATTGTAAACTGTCAGTAAGGAGGTAGTAGGAAAGGATGCAGCCGGGAGTAGAGAACTTGCTAAGACATCTGACTGGAGAACCTGGTGACTCTTGCCTAGTACAGGTTCTTTTTGTGTAACTGAAGTATGTTGTATTGGTATTTGCAATTCAGAGACTGTAGAGTGAAGTAGTGAGCGTTTAAAAATTCAAAATAGACGGAGAAATGCAGAATTATAAGACCTATGTTAGTTGGATTTTGCAGCAAAAGTAGCCAAGCAGTGAAGGAGATAGTGATTTGTATGTGCCTGAGTGTTGGGGACAAGCTGACTACTGCCTTGTGGAATAGTGCAGTGAAGTTCATAGATCAGGAGGCCCAGGAGAATGACATGGAGCAGGAGGGACAGGTCACACATTGGTAGGAGTAATTTATCGTGTTTCAGGCACTACACGCTGGATGCCTCTCTGCCTTTGCGCCTAAGACCAGAGTCAATGGAGAAGCTGCGCTGTCTCCGAGCGTGTGTGATCCGATCTCTGTACCATATGTATGAGCCATTTGCTGCTCGAATCTCCAAGAATCCAGCCATTCCAGAAAGCACTCCCAGCACATTAAAGAATTCCAAAGTAAGTGAGAATTATTGTTGGGGTTTGACTAATGGACTTTTGTATGGCAGGCCTGTTACCGTGGCTTGTTCTCCAGCTTCCTTGATGAGGGCTCTAGGTTATGGGCTGCTAGGGGACTAATGTAAACAAACTTTGGGGGCTCAGAGGTTTTACTTCTCCAAGATGTTCCCACTGTGCTGGGCTGGCTTATGTCATCTTTCCCGTGCTCTTAGTGTATTCCTTATTCTCTTTATTTTAATTTATTTTTATGCATTGTACATTGGACCACTTTAGAGATGATGGTTTTCATGGTTTAGGCTAGGTAGAGCACAACTCAAATGGTAGAGGTAAACTATAATTTTTTAAAATGCTTTAAATAATTTTACAAAAATATAACATGAACAACTCATTTTGTCTTTCAAGTGTGACCTTGATGTCTAGATTCTCCTTACTTGTTGACCTCCTTAAAGGATCCTGGTCTAGACTTCACTCATTTATTATTTGCTAAGTGTAAGTGCCCACTATTGCCAGGCTTTGTGGTGGGTTATCTCAGAGACTAAGGTATTTCCACTCATAGTGCTCTAAAAATTCTTCCTGTGTTCTAGACTATTTCTTGTATTTCAGGATTTCCTCAGTGTTGTTTTTTTCTTTTTGTTGTTGTTGTTTTTTTTGGTACTGGGGCTGGGATTGAACCCGGAACCTCGTAAGCGGGAAGCTGGTGCTTAACCACTAAGCCACATCGGCTCCCGAGTTGTTTTTTTTTTTTCATTTGTTTGCTTGTTGTTTGTTTTTTGTTTTTAGGAGGCACTGGGAACCAAACCCGCACCTCCTATGTGGGAAGCAGGCCCCAGTGTATTTTATATGCATATATTGTATTCCAGTTGCTGACATTCTTCTGATTTGTAAATAGGTCTGTTAGCCTTTGGTCCCTCCCACCGCCCCCCACACCCAAAAACAATCGCTAGTAAAATCACTTTAGCACATGATTATTTAGTCAGGTTGATGCCTCAGTCCTCTTCTCATGTAACTAATACAGTTGTCTAAATCTTGTATCTTTTGAGTCTGTAGGTAATTTTTATTACTCTTTTCTTACTCAAAAATCTGATGTTCTGTAACACTTCCTATTCTCTTATGCTTTTATTTTCATACTAATGAAAGTTGTATAATGATTCTCCTCCCCTAGTTTAGCTCTAGTGTGAGAATATTCTACCTGATACATACTGATTACAAAGCAAGTGTTGATTTTAAGATTACTGAGAGTAGTACAAATGGAGAGGTTCTCCCTGGGGTTGCAGACTGAAGAGTTTAGGGCAATTGGCTGAACTCATTTTAATATGTTAACTGATGGATTTAGTGCAGGAGTAGTATGCTGGGAGAATAGAATTTCACCCAGCAGCTGCTTTTGCCTGTAATATGAGTGAACAGTGTATCATCTCCATTTACAGTGTCCCTCCCCCCAAAGACATTTGACAATATCAGATAACCTTGATGAGGGTGGGGGTCATCCCCTAAGTTAACCATACCAGGTGTGAATCAGTTGCTGGGAGCAGAGCAGCTATTGGGCAAACTCTCATGCTTGGCACATCCTAGCGGCTCCAGTGCACAATGCAAGTGCTACTGCCTAAATTCTGAAATATTCATGTCTTCATAGACTTACCACTCTCTTTACCATTTTAAAAGTAAAAAGTCAAGATGGAATGAAAACTCAGGTCTTAATCTACTTAGTAAGCCCAGGCCACCTGGCTGCTGCTTTTGTGCTTTGTTAGAGATCTTCTGAACAGAGTTTGGGACCTGCAGTGGTAGATGTCCCAGGCATGTAGACCCGTAATCACATGGCATTCAGGTAGTTGCCAGCATGCCTAAAGGAAGTTGTCCCAGGTTTCTGGACTCCAGCTTTTCGTATTTGATTCCCCTTCTCTCTCTTTTCAGTAGCATAGCTTGTGTGGGACACTGGAGCCGTTCTGATGGCAGCAGAAGTGTTTGCCCCTTAAAGCCAACCCTATTATTTTTGATGGAACAGCAGGACGTACAGGGCATGTCTGAAGGGCAGGACAGCTGGCACGGCGGACGACCCACCCCTTATCCCCTGGGAGGTACTTCACTTCTTGTGCTTAACCTAGCTGTAGCCTGACTGTAGACTGAATTCAGCCCAGCTCAGTAGTTTCCACAGTGGCTGTCTGCTCCCAGAAGGTCCCAAGCGACTTGCTCCTATTGCAGGGCAGGTCCTCTCTGCCTTATGGCCTTGCTAGCATCTTACCTTGTGCCTACTGGGTGCACTTATATTTTATTGTAGAGGAGTGGCCTGCTAAATCAGAGAGAATGCCCCAGTTTCTGGATACTATGTTTCTGTCTTTTAAGATGAGAACAATAGGGGTTGACCTCTACAGTCTCTGAGGTTGACTTATATTGGTCCCTTTTCTTTACTGAACAGTCCTGAGGTTGTTTATTTTCATGTTGTGTCAGTGTCAAGTTGGGGGTCTCTATCTGTGTGAAAGTATAATTGCAGCATTGGGACTGTGCCTAACTTTAGATATGTCAAACGAGGTTTTTGCTAATTATATTTGTTATCTTGGAGTGTATTTTGATATTTTCTTTTCTTGTCTTTTTTTCCTTTTGGGGGGGGTTATTTTATTTTTATTTTCTTACAGTGCTTACTTTTCTGGTGCAGAAAGATTGTTGGGAACAGACAGGAACCAATGTGGGAATTCAATTTCAAGTTCAAAAAACAGGTATGTGGTCTTATCATGTTATGAGTGTGCATGATTTGGCAGTATCTGCATGGGATATGAGAAGTAAAAGGGAAGTTAGTGAAGTTAAGTTGGCAAGAATATTCTAAGGATTCTAATAGGCTGCATGTCAGTCTGTGGTTGGCAGTTTCCTTTAATTTATCTTGCTGCTTAATGCTAACCAGAATCATCTTTGGCCCCTTAAAATCAGGGACCCGATACCTTTCTTTATGTCGTTGGCCTAGTTTGGCACTCTTTATATTATTTGTATCCACAGGGTCAAGTCCCTCAGCATCATTGATTGGAATATTTAAACAGGCCGTATCTTCCTAAGAACATTATGCTGTACTGGGAAAAAATAATGGGATTTAGGCATTCAAAATGGATTCCCCCACAGCATAAGATGAACTATACTTAAGGAGCTGATGTAATAATGAAAAAAACCCATGAAATGATCCTTCTCTAAAGGTTACATGGTGAGGATGTTTTAAGGATTTCAGGTTGGAGGCTGATCCCTTTGAATATACCACTAAGAGTCCCAGAATTTAATTGTATCTCACTGCTTGGTAGGCCTCACTTTTTCCAAATGAATGCTATCTTCTTTTTGTTTTTCAGGTAATATCTTGTGATAAATTTCACTAGGCATCAAAATTGCCTTATTAAAATCAAATTATACCCATCAAAACGTACAATTATATCATGAAAAAAAAGGAAGGAGATACTATATTGAAAGCAACTACAAAGATGTAGCAACCTAATACAGAGAGTAAACTTTGGATCCTGGATCAGGGAAAAAAGAGCTATAAAGACATTTTGGAGGCAATTAGGGAAATTTGAATATGCTGTGGATATTAAATGATATGAAATATTATTACTAATTCATATTGAAGTGATTTCATTCTTAGGAGATGCATACTGAATTATTTACGGATAGCATGTCAGTGTTACTTTCAAATATCTTAGTGCCCCTACTCCAATGTGTGTGATTGTGTGTGTGTGTGTATAGAGAAAGAGAGAGAAAAGCAGATGTAGCAAAATATCTACTGGAGGGTAATCAGGAATTTGTTGCACTATTTTGTTAACTCTTCTGTGGATATGAAGACTTTTAAAAGGTGGGGAAAAAATTATTGTAATCATGTCCTGAGATTATTTACCTAAACTTTTTTGTTGTTCAAAGCAAATGTATTTGTAAGCAGCAATAAAATGTATGGCTTTCTGTCTGAGGTGATTTGGGTTGACGCTGAGGAGAGGCCCTGCCAAAAGGCTCTTTATAAGAAGAGTAAATACCAGTCCACCTCTGCCTCTGCCTTTTGCTGGGATTCTAGCTGAGCTATTGGCCACAGTGAAGATCTCTTTTGCCTGTCCTTTCCATTTATCCTCATTGGCCTCCTTTCTTCCACCTTTCTCTTCCTCTTAATATCTCACTCATGACACATATTACAAATACAGTTGTTATCCCTCATTTAATGGCAGGTGAGTTGGCTAAGTTTGCAATTAAAGTAAATTATACTTTTTCTATTGATTTATTTAAAAAACATGATTTGGGGGAAGAATTTTGACTGATATTTTGCTTTTAATAAGATGCCCACAATCTGAGATACCTATCTGAGAAGAGATTGGGGAACAATTTTAACTATAATGAAGTGTGACTAGAAGCAGAGACAAGGATTACTGCATGAAAGCGAATGCTGAGGTTTCCTCTTGTTCTAAGAGTTGTGTCTTCTTTATTTTTTTGATGCTTGGAATTAGGTGGCCACTTTTGCTTCCATCCCTTTTGTGCAACAGGTGTTCTTTGGAGTCTGGCAAGTAGCAAGGAATTTGCAATTTTTCAAACATTTGGAGAAACTCTGATGAGGCTGTGTTTCCATTTCTTATCAGATTGCCATATATTTGTAAGAGCTAAGTATAATGGAAGCTTTTTAAAAAAAGTTTAACCCTGGTAGAAGTAAGAAATTGGCCATGGGCAAGGATGTGGAAATAGCTTTGTAGTAATTATTCAGACTGTGCATTGAGGTAGTAGTTATTAAAATGAGATTTTTGTTAGTTCTAGTTGGAGAAAAGATTTCATCTTTGAACTAAAATCCAATGGTTTTCAATTAGCCATGGTGTTCCCAGCCCTCATGACAGATGACACAATAATTGAATGTTGGGTATAACTGCCCTTTAAAATAAAATTCAGGAACCCTTCTGTTTGTGAATCTTGGAACAGCTGCTCTTCCAAGTGTGTTTACCCTTCTTTCAAAGGGCAGATTTTCTTTGATCTTTGTATAGAAACCCATTATTATGTAAGGAGAGAGGAGATACAGAAAAGTAGATCTCACTAGCTTAGTTGAGCCATAGAATTTTTTCAGTCTTGAAGTCTATAGAAATGTCCTCTCAGCCATTAGGCTAATCCTCAGTTCTCTTCAGTCCCCTAGGTTAAAGAGCAAGTGCATGGGAGGGTTGCAGCCTCCTATTCAGTATGAAGATGTTCATACCAACCCAGACCAGGACTGCTGCCTACTGCAGGTCACCACCCTCAATTTCATCTTTATTCCAATTGTCATGGGAATGGTATTTACCCTGGTAAGTGGGGACTCAAGATGTCATTCTCAGCTCTTTTACAGACTTTCACTGTATTCAGGGTTTGAAAGAGATTTGTAAGTTTAACCATCCAAGAAGAAATACTTGAAGAAAAATTTTGAAAGTCTGAAATTGGGCTTGTCTTGTATATTGGGAACAGACAGATTTGTGGAGAAGGTAATTATACCTGAGAATGTTTTACCTCTTGTTTCCTCTGTGGTAAAGGAAGTGTTTTTGCATCTCCATGTGTGGAGGTTATTAATGACTGAGAAATACTGTCCTGTTAGGGATGACGATGAGGCTTATATATGTATTAGCAGTATACGTCAGGACCGTAGGCATGCATGTGATAGAATATGAAAATATGGGGTGGCCATCTCTGTCTTTGGTGTGGTACTCTGACTATTCAAGGCTTAGCTAAGAATTAGATTAGGAAACAATGTATATGCCTCTGGCATATTTTCCAGGTTTTGTTTTTTTAATTGAATTGGCAACTGGAACATTCACCTAATTTGTCTTTTCTGAATTATGTTCAGATTATATGGGCTTCCCTTGTCCACAATGAAAATAGCTTTATTTTTTTCTGGTAAAATAAATAATGCATGCTTCTTGTAAATAAAGATCTTAAGAAATTAAAAGTAACTTAGACTTCCCACTACTCTTTAACTGTAGTTAGCCATTTGAGAACTGTTCTTTAGTGCATCTGTTAATATGTACATGTATAGATACATAGACCCTCTCAAATAATTTTTGCTTAAGTGAGATTGTCATACGTAGTCCTTTTATTTAGATATTTCTCCCAAGTTGAGTCACATTAATGACCTGGTTTATACAGATCATATTCTTATATACTCCATACTCATATAATCCTATTTAGACCTATATATACATAATATATTTAAGGGTTTTGTGGTTCATTTTACAAAAAAGTAAAATTAGATTGTGTGTATTTTCATGCATCTTGCTTGACTTGCTCAGAATCCCTTCAAGTCATCTCATAAAACTCTTAACTCAGTTTTTAAATATTGGCTCTGATAGTAGTCTATGTGGATGTATCCCAATTTATTCAGCCTTTGGCGAGACTTTCTTTAGCATAATTTAAATACACGAAGTTGTGAAGAACTTATACAAATCACCCTGACATTTCTATATCTTTACAAAGGAGTTGATGTTATAACTTAGAAATTAATCTTGTTGCCTAGCCAATGTAAATTATGTCTAGACTGTCTCATCTCAGAGTGAGCCTTAGGAAACCAAGGTCGTTTAATTTGGGTACTTAATTTGCTTTTCCCTCTCAGTTTACCATCAATGTGAGCACGGACATGCGGCATCATCGCGTGAGACTGGTGTTCCAGGATTCTCCTATCCACGGTGGTCGGAAACCACGCAGTGAACAGGGTGTGCAAGTCATCCTTGACCCAGTGCACAGTGTTCGACTCTTTGACTGGTGGCATCCTCAGTATCCGTTCTCCCTGAGAGCATAGTTACTGCTTCACATCCCTGGGAGCAGCCCTGAGCTAGGCCAGTCCATGAGTCCATGAATAATCAGATTCCAGTTTGGAGGGGGCAGCTGGATTGCATATCTGGTTAGTAATGCACACGCTCTTCAGGTCCTGGAGCTCCTGTTAGGGGAGGGAAGAGTTGAATCAAGAGGAAAAACAGCTAGGATTGATAAACATATTTTAATGTAAAAATTTGCATTCAAAAGGAGAAACCTGGCCCTATTTTCTGCGTTAATGCCCCATTTGGTGCTATTGAGTTTGTTCTTTATTCTTTTATCCCCGTGAAAATGGATGATCTTGCTCTAGGGAAAAATTAAACTCTTGAGTCTCCAAACAAGGACATTTCATCATTCCCTTATGAATCAGAGGAACCATAGAGGCCTAAAATTGTTGCTACTGTTGCTTTCAGTTTAGCTGCCTCTCTCAAATTCAAGTGGCTATTTTCTCTTCTCCCTTTCCCTTCTCTACAAATAAAGCAGGTGACAGGGTTTTCAAAATCTTATAAAATTGGCTTGTGTGTCTTGTCTTTTTAATAATTTTTGGATATTTTTGTGTAAATATGTTTTAGTTTCTTTGGCTGCTTAAGCAGATACCATGAAATTCAACAACGGGACTTTATTTGCTTACAGTTTTGAAGCTAAAAGAAATTCCAAATCAAGGTATCATCAAGACAATGCTTTCTCCCCCAAAACTGTGGCCTTCTGGGACTGGCTGCTGGTGATTCTTGGACCTTGACTCATCTGTCACATGACAATGCACCTAGCATCCTTTCCTGGCCTCTCCGTTCTCTTCTGGGTTTCATACCTTTTCCCTAATCAGCCTAAAATGCATAATAAGATTGATGAAGGAATCATTTAAAAATGTGTTTCTTTCCAAGTAAAATAAACTAAGAATGTTACTGCAGGAAGGATAGTGGCATTTTCATTGAATTGTTAGAAATGCATTTATTAGACTGAAGGTCATTAAAAAAAATGAAACCCATATAGAAACCAGACTTCTGAACCTTAAGCAATTAGTGACTTTCTTTTACTCTGCCCTGTACTGTGCTGTCTCTGCTGCCATCCTGTGTGCCTGGCCTCTTGTCCTTGCAGAAAGGCTAATGTCCTGTTGGCCAAAGGACTCGCTGTAGCTGGTGTGCTCTTGAGAAGAGGATTATGGGTGGCTTTTATTTTTTTTTGCTGAAGAAAAATAACCTTCCTGCTTTTGCCTGCCCCCCAATTGGCCAGTGAGCCGGATATTGTCAGGTGGTGAGCATTTAACATGAAAACTTTGTGGGGGCAGTTGTTAGCATAAGCCTGCCAAATTAGCATGTGTGTGTGTTTTTCCCCCTTTCCATTCTTTCCACCCCTTGTTATTTAAAGAATATTCTTAGGAAGCATCTGCTTAATGCTAGTCACCAGCTACAGCTAACCTTACCCCACATTGAGAGTAGTGCTAAAGCTGTTCACACAAAAAGTGAACCTGGGTCAGTGGAAAACAGCATGTGAGTATTCAAATGATAAAAACAAACAATGTAAAGACAGTAAGCACCTTGCAAATCTCTCAAATCAAAAGTTGTCTCCTTGAGGAAGGAGGAGAGAAGCACGGAGTCCCTAGTTCCCTAACCAAGCATGCTGGGAACAGGAGGGAGTTGCCCCAGCAGATTGTGCCCCTCATTTAGGAGTTAACTTGAAAAAGGAAATGAAATAAATTTAGCATAATAATTGTATTCTGACTCAACTTTGGGGTTTTCGGGTGAAACTTCATGGTATGACAATAGATAATATTAAATACTGCTTTTGCAGTTCTCTTAGTATAATGATAAACACTTGGTGAAGTGTCTTATCCGTGATTATTGTGACTTCAGCCTTCCCTCCACATTGGCCTTCCTTTTCTAGACTGAGAATGATTCGTGTTTTATTAGTGAAAGGACATGAAGTGTCTTAAGGATTTCCTTTTGATGAGAAACCTAGACCACCTGATGAAGAGTTGGAACTTAAAGGATTACAGGTTAAAATTACTGCTTTATAATTTTCAAATATACCATGATTCTGCTCTGAGGGTCAAAGAAGTAAATAATGTTTTGCTTCAGTTCTCTTCCCCCCCAAATAAGCATTACTCAGACTTCCTTGTCTTCTTCCGAAGACACAAGGAAACTAAGCCAAATGGTGAATATATTGAGAAGAAAAAAATAAAAGCAAGGTTATAGTGTCACTGATCTCAGCTACAGCAATTGTAGCTAATATAGCACAATTGTGTTATCTATAAATACATTTGTACACACTGCATGTATATAAAAATTCTTCACACTTTTAGCAGAGCTTACTGGGTATCCTTAAAGGATTGAGTAGGCATTGCAATAAAACTTCACAAACCAGATGGGAAAGAAGCATTAATAGCCACAGGGGATAGTAAGGAGCAATTCAGGAAAATGGAGAGATTTAGCTAAAAATCTGTCAGCGAGGAATTTTGGCATTTGAGACCGCCTTCAAACTATGTGTATGCAATAGACACACTTTCATTTTATAGTAACTGTTAGAACAGGCAGGTGCCTGAAGGCATGTAACAAAATTCACTGAAGTGCATACTACAGAATTTTATCTGGGTTTCAAGTTTCTCCATTAAAAAAGTGGTGCAACCAAAAGAACAGTAATAGGTGGGTGAGAGGAAGCAGGTGTGAAAGATAAACCATTGGCAAAAATGACAAGGCCAGGGCCGAGACCAACCTAGATTAGGGACGGCTGAGTTCAAAGGGAGGGACAAGGCCTTCCTGGGCCCTGAGCCCTTCCTGCTGGATAAAACTCCGGCCCGTCCCTCCCTCGTAGGAACTCTCGACGCCGCACCAAGATGGCGCGCAGCATCAAAGCAATTCTCTCATCCCCAGCCACGGCCGGAAAGCGCCCGGGGGCGGGAGGCGTGGCCTCGACAGATGCTGTCAAGCCCCGCCTCTTGGGGCGGGACCACGGGTGCTCTCCAGGGAGGGAGGGGGCGGGGCCTTGAGGCTGGGCGCTCCGGCGGCGGAGGCTGCAGCCACCTCGGCTGCCGCTCGGCTGTCTTGGACGCGTCCAGCTCCCCCGATCCGGGGCGGCTCCCTGCTGCCTGCCTGCTGCCTCCCAGCCGCGCCGCCCGGCCTTCGGCGATTGCTGGCAGGTGAGCGCCCAGAGTCCGGGTTGGGGGAAGGATGCCTCGTCTTTCCATCTCCAGCTCTCCTCACAGTTTGGGGAGGGGTCTCTGTCTAGAGTGCCGCGGAAAACAGCTCCCTCTCACTCCGGATGGTCTTTTGCAGGCAGTGATACTGCTCCCTCCGCCACCTCTCACTGGCCCTGTGCCCTTGGATGCGATCATGGGGGGCAATGCCTGATTTGCCGGGAGGATGAGGAGTTCCCCCTCAGCATCATCAGCTTCGGGGAAGGGGGACTGAGTTGGCGAGTCTCCCGGTGGGAACTGGTCGGATTGCGCCCCCATTTCCTCTCCAGGAGAGTCAGAGAAAAGGCACCTCTCAGCTTCTGGGCCAGCTCTGCTCCTTTGGGCACGTTAGGGGTTAAGGTCTTCGCGCTTCCCCCCCCGGGGGGGGGCTCTTAATCCTTCCCGCGTCTCTCATGACGCTCCCTTCTTACTATCGCTAGTTTCCCATTCCTCGAACTGCCAGTCTCGGCCTGTGCCAGGGGTGCCCCCATCTCCGCAGTGCCAGGGCGTGGGTGGAAGGAGTGGCCAACCCGAGGCCTGGTGGGAGTGGGGGTGGGCCGCAACCGGGAAAAGGGGCTGCAGTAGAGATTCCTGAACTGCAAGCGTGGGAGTGGGAGTTGACTTTCAGCCACGCAGTAGGGATGGTTTCCAGCACAGATCCTGCAGGTTTTGATGGTGGGTGGGAAGAGAAAGGTCGGTTTGCAATTTGGAAATTTGGTGCGGGCGGATTTCTTTGAGAAGGAGGAGGGATCCAAGTCAAGGTGCCACTCGGTGCTGATGTCACCTTTGAGGCGAGGTGTGCTGGTAGTAGCCATTAGAGGGTAGGAGAGTTGGGGCTGCTGTTGCGCTCTTCGCTCTTCGGTGTGGGGAGAGCAGGTGGTTGAGGATCAGGCACTGCTTAGCATGGAGATCTCCGCCTGGTGTGAGTTTAAGGGCCCCGTCCAGGAGCCAGGACTGGCACTTTCCTCAGGCCTTTGCAGGGTTGCTGAAATCTGTACCTAGAACTTCATTCATCAGCCAGCAAACATTTATTGGGCACTTACTATATGCCAGACACTGTGCTAGGTGCTGGGTTTTCCAAAGGCAATTAAGGGACGTGGAGCAGCTGAAAGTTACGTGTAGTAGGCACTCTGTGACATTTGTCCCCTACACACACATGCATGTGTATACGCACACAATTTGTTACATTGCTATTGAATTAGAAGAAGAAAGAGCCCTGTCCACATGCTTTCAAACAGCTATCTGAATTGGATTCCAACCCCCACCCCCAGTGCCAACACCACACCACTATTAAGTGACCAGGTAGTCCCAGTGGAGCTGCCTTGGCCAAAGGGACAGTTGGAATAATTTCCCTTGGTTATTTTCTAGGACTCTGTCTTGAGGCCTGAGGAGCCTGCTTGGGCTAAATGGTATCTTAAAATAATGAGATGATGAAAAGCATGATGGTTGTTGGGGGACAAGAATACACTGGACAGCGCAGAGGGAGACGCCATCTCTGGGAGATGGAAGAGTGTGGCGGAGGGGGCGTGGAAGGGAAATCTCACGCTGTGGTGTCTGAGTGTGTGCTGCTGAGTGCTGGAGCGTAAGAGGTCTGCCAACAGGGTGGTAAGGAGGCTGCCATGCTCCTGGGTGCCCTCTCTGAGCTGGTGACTGACATCTTAGAGTTGGAAAGAATTGTCAGGAATTGTTTCTGGGCCCTTTCTGAGCCTCTGAGGATAGCAGGGCTAAAGCTAGGGGAAAGGATGTGTGATGGAGGCTCAGCAGGCCCAGGGAACTGGGTGCCAAAGGGGCTAAGATATGGGGGAACTGGCTGAGGCCTTTTAATGCCAGGGAGCCCCTCTCCTGGAGTTTTAGGTCCTCATGTGTTGGATGATGGGTTACTAGAGAAACAAGGGGTAGTGACTGAGTGGGATGGAACTGTGTTTGTGTGTGTATGAATGGAGAGGGAGAGTTGGTGAGGAGCAGGGAAGATGGAGGGTGTGAAACAGCCCCAGAGTCCGGGTCCTTTGTAGGGAGCTGGGAGAAACGTGAGGGAAGGGAGTGGGGTCAGAGGGAGGGGCAAGTGTGTGTTGCAGCCACATGAAGTCGCCATCTGTCCCTCCTCTGGCCCGCTAGCTCATTGACCTATAATTAGCTCTGGAGGGCATGTGGTGCTGGCTCGCAGGACGGTGGCATGTTGGGTGACCGGTGGAGTAAAGCGTGCTTGGAGGGGCCGTGCTGCTCAGCGCACTCTGGGGTATGCTTCTAGGGGACCCCCAGAGTTTGCTGTACTGGGAGGAGCCTGAGGAAACGGAGAATGTCATGGGGCAGGGATAGTGGGGGAAATGGTCATGGAGGGAGGCGCTTACGGTCTAAGATGGTATGAAACTCCAGGGCCTGTGGACTCCCCTCGGCTCCTTGTCCCCAAACAAGAAGCAGGATTCCTGCCCCACTCATTGCTCTACAGCCCCTGTGCCTCCTTCCAGTGTCCTCTCATCCCCTAGGGGAAGTCAGCTCTAGCAGGGAACAGTTTCCTGCCTTTCAGTCAGGGGCTGAGCGGCCTTGGCTGTGGGCCCCTGGCTGTGGAGGCTTTGTTCTGAGAGAGGGGGGAGAAGCTGCCACCAGTTAATTCAATTGGTCAGACTCCAAGGGATGCTCAGCACTGACCCCAGGCCATGCTAGAGACTGGATATTTGGCCACAGGCTCCTCTGTATTGCTCTCCCACGATTAAGCAGGTGTCTTTGTTCTCTCAAGTAGACTGTGAACTTCTGGAGGGCTGAGATTGTATCTTACATGTCTTTTGTATCTATAACAATTCCTACCTCAGTGCTGCATCCATAGAAATCACTCAATAAGTAACTGTTGGACTGAATTGAAGAGGTCTTCTTCTGGTGCCTTGGGTTCAATGAAGCAGGGCCTCCTTGCAACTAGAAATATTTAACCAAGGGCAGAGAAGCCTCTGGGGACCCAGTGCATTGGTGTTGCATCTCAGCAGGGGAATTAGGTTCTATAGGTAGTACATAAAGTGAAAATCTCTTAAACCTCCCATAAAGCATGGTATACAGGCTTAGGTTTATAACCAGACCAATAATATTAGTGTATAAATATATGATACATGGGATCCATTATATATTAGTTATATAAATACATATTGTATACATTATTGTATAGTGATTTTAAAAGAGTACATATGCAAAATGTAATTTTGAGATTAAATATCAGATGAGTAGCTGGTTTTCATTTAGAGGCCTTTGTTGCTTATTTTGCTCAGCCAGCAGAGTTGAAATCTCATAAATGGATATCTGATGTGACTTAAGGGTTATTGTCTTCAGATAACTGTCATTTGAAAGAGGAGATAGGTTTTGGTTCAATTTAAGGAGAAGCTTCCCTAGCACAATGGAAAGGGCTTCCTCATTTAGTAATGAGTTCCTTGTTCCTAAAGGATAATCAAACAAAGACTGAGCTGTCAAGGATGTTATGGAAGGAACTCCCTTACAGGTTGGGAGGTGGACCAGCATGACCTCAGACAATCCTTCTGACTAGGAATCTGCAATTCCAGGTGAGGGGTGGGTGTGGCGATGAAGGCTGGATGTAGTGGTACTTCACAGCCGCTACAGAAGAGGGTTGTCCTTTGTTTGGCTTAGAGGAGAGCTGCTGTGTAGTGGGACTTGGTCAGGGGCTGGGCCTGGGCTTTTCCATGAGGAGTGGACATGATGGGAGATCCAGGGGCTGGCCTCAGCCATCTCTCATGGACATGGACACCGTTCAGCGCAGCCGTGGTGAGTGAGGGTCAGTAGAAAGGTGGGTTGGATCCAGTTTCTTGACCTCAGTTCACACTAGGCCAGTTGTGGAATGTCCAAAATTGTTTGTCCTTTGTTGAGAGCAGAACCCCTGGAACAAGCAGAGTTTT
>JAQZBX010034160.1:0-25095 GCA_029593785.1 Cabassous unicinctus
GGGGCAGATTTAGGGACGGGGAAGGGTGCAGTGAAGGTTGCCCATATAAGGCCATGACTAGAGCAGGAGCTCTCATTGGTGGAGTGGAATAAGGAAGGCTGAGGGACAAGAAGGAAAGAGGGGGGGGGTGTACACCACAACAATATATGAATCAGTTTTTTAAAGTATATTTTTTCTAAAAGATACTCAAATTACATAAAATGTTACATAAAAAAAATATAAGTGTTTCCCATATGCCCCACTCCCCACACCTCCCACTTTTCCCCACATTAACAACTTCTTTCATTAGTGTGGTACATTCATTGCAATTGATGAACACATTTTGGAGTATTGCCACTAAGGATAGATTATAGTTTACATTTTAGTTTACACTCTCTCCCACTCAATTCTGTAGGTGTGGCAGGATATATAAAATGGCCTGTATAGGTCTTTGCAATGTCATTCAGGACAACTCCAAGTCCCAAAAGTGCACCCATAATACACTTTTTTTTCCCTCTCCCTGCCTTCAGCATCTCCAGTGGCCACTGTCTCCACATCAATGATACAATTTCTTCCATTACCAGAATCACAATAAGTCTATAGTAGAATACCAGTAAGTCCACCTTAGTCCATATTTTATTCTCCAATCCTGAGGATTCTCAGGTGGTGCTGCCCACACTACCTCTAATTGAGAGAGGGCTTCGATCCCATATGGCTGATGGATGGGACTCTCTTGCTTGCAGTTGTAGACTCTCTCAGTTCCTTGGTATGGTGGTTTTCCATCCTCACCTCCTTGTATGTTGTCCTGGGTGAGTCCAATGACCTGGACAGTAAGTGTTGCTACTCTGCTGAAGCTCAGGGCCCAGCTGGCACATGCCCATCAGTTTCAGTAGATTTTAAACTGGTAACTAAATGGCTCAGATTGTTTCTCTTCTTAATTTGAACACTTTTCCCTGCTGGGTTGTTCAGCTCTTTTCTGTGGTTTCTATGTTACCATTAGGAATTGATAACATAAAAACTTTAAATGTTTATCTGTAGCAAATATTTTCCTTTGATTTTATGCTTTTAACTGTTTTTTATATTTATGTAATAATTTTACATTTAGGTTGTCACCAGAAGTCCTCTCGTGTGGTTTTCATGTTCACTATCCCAATTTTTTCTACTATTTCCTTTAAAATGATTAAATGGCACTAAATGTTTGGCTCCTTCATTCCTTTCCAGCCTCTCCTTGGTGATTTCTACTGTTCATTTTACATTCTGCAAATATTGAATTGATTCCAGTTTCTGACACTTAAAATGTCTTTTTTTTGTTGTTCCAGATGGTACCAGGGATTAAACCTGGGACCTCACACATGAAAAGCAGGCACTCAACCAGTGAGCTTCTCCTGCTCCTTCAACATATGCTTTCTAAACTTCCAGTCTTTTTTTTTTTGTAAAAGCATCATGTATTGAATTTCCTGTAATAAATTAATTTTCCTTTTCCACAAGATAAGAGGCTCACTATGTGCTTATTCCCTTACAACATATTAAATGCCTTTTTCTTTTCTGAATTATTCTAAATTTTATTATAAAGTTTTTTATTATTCTTTTTAAATTTACTTTCTTATATTTCATTTTTAAAGAAACTTACAGTACATAAATGTTACACAAAACATATAGGCTATTCTCCCTGTTAGTTGTCCTGGTTGTATCCAATGAACTGGAGAGAAGGTGTTGCAAGTCTGTTCTGATTCAGGGCCCAACTGGCACATGGACAGTCTAAAGCTTTAAGTCTCTTGGACACACACTAATCAACTGTAGTACTAACTAAAGGTTCAAAAAGAGGGGCAGCAGAACCGTATATAGGGAAAACACAACTGAGTCCAACTGTATCACATTGGGAAGCATAAATTCCAAAGTAGGGCCAACTGACAGGGTGCCAAACTCTTGAGCAGTCTGCCCTGCCTATGGTGTCTGGATGCCTCCAGAGCCCTCAGGAGTCCCACTATTTGAGGTTATATTTACTTTGACAGTCAAGACTTCCTGCTGAGATGTGCATAAGCAAGACCTTTGAAATGACCTCACAACTCACTTTGAAGTCTCTTAGCCATATAAACTCATTTGTCTTTACCCTTTCCCCCTTTTGGTCATGGTCTTTTTCCAGTTTCATTGCTAGTTGGTGCTTGATAGTAATGCCTTGGTGCCAGGGAGGCTCATCCCCCAGAGTCATGTACCATGCTGGGGACAAAGTAATGCATTTACCTGCTGAGTTTGGCTTAAACAGAGGCCACATTCGAGCAACAAGGACGCTCTCAGGAGGTAATGCTTAGGCACCTATAATACTATGGTAAGTTTCAATTTTAAAAGTAAAGGTTCATAAGTACAGTCATCACAATCAAGGGCCTATCAATGGTCCATCCTCCTTCACTAGTCACTGCCGCTGGGATTCTTGCTGTCACATTAATGAATATGGCAGAAATCTCCAGGATGGAAATTCAGTATTCCTTTGTGTATCGTGTGAATGTCCACACACTGTGACTATGCCACATGAACAAGTGAACATATTCATATGTCTTATGTGTATTATCCATGTGTACCTCTTCCCATGCATCTCACATCTTTGACACCACACACCAATGGTCCTCCCCTGCCACAGTTGTAACCATTCTGTGATCCAAAACTTGTTCAAAATTGAAGCCAACAAACAAATACAATCAATAGGAAAATGATATAATGATAGTTTTAAAAATACACAAAATACAAAAATTTTTTTTAAAAGTCTGAAATAATAAAAAATATAAAATTAAATTTATGATATTATGTCTTTCATCAGTGTAAGATCTGTTGCCTTGTATATATAGTTTATCATATGTACAGTGATATTTACTTACATTTATTCACCCATTGTTTAATTTTTTTCATTTTGTCTTCAAAGTAGTTTTAGTATACAGAAAAGTCATGTACCTTTATGTGTTTCCTATATACACAACAACCTCTCCCTTTTCCATTTTTCCCTATTAATAACATTTTACATGTGGGTGGTACATTTGTTACAACTGATGTACAAATACTGAAATATTGATACTATCCATTGTCAATGATTTCCATTGTGGATTACATTTTGGAGTATACGCTTTTATAGATTTTGATAAAGTTTGACATGGTCTGTATTCATCCTTGCAAGACCATGCAACACAATTCCATCATCCCCAAAATGTCTCATGTTCTATCTATTCTATTCCTCCCTCCATCTCCCCTCAGGACCCACCATTATTAGCTCATTGAAGGACAAGATTCATAGTTACATGAAACAACACTGAGGGTTTGACATACTGGCCTGTCCTCCCCTATTAGGCACTGCCTATACTCTCAAGAGACTCCCACCCCTCTACTTGAGATGATAGCAGGACTCCCCAGGATGGCAGAACAACACCTTCCTGCTAATTATGTGAGTCTCCACCCCCTGATACAACACACTATGACAAGATGAATGCTATGCACTCCCTATAAGCTTGCCTCAGATGTGCCCTTTTCCACATGCTCCCCATATCGAACACCTTAAATCAGTAGCACTCCCCAGTAATATTTGCCAAAAGAACATTCCCAACACTGTACTTTCAACTACATACCTGCAAATCCCCATAGTTCACTTACTCCATCCCCCAAGCCTCCCCTCAGTTCCATGGAAAGTCTAATCCACCCTCCCAACCCAACCCTCCTCACAGACCAGCACTGCCCAGCCCAAATAGCATCACTGTACAAGTGTTATTCCCAACCACATCACAACTACACCCTTCCACCTTATCATAGATTTTGCCCATATGGGCATTGACTCACAATCTTCTTCTTCCTTTCTATCTCCTGTAAACCTATCTTCCAGACTCTAGCTCTGTAATCCTCCTCAATTTGTTTAATTCCTATCAGTGAGGTCATGTAGTATTTGTCCTTCAGTGCCTGGCTTCCTTCACTCAACATAAGGTCTTCAAAATTCATCCATGTTTCCCATGTGTTAATAATGCATTCCTTCTTACAGCTGAGTAATATTCCATTGTATGTATATACCACAATTTGTCTCTGCATTCATCTGTTGATGGACATTTCGGTTGTTTCCAACTTTTAGCAAGATTGGAAAATGATGCCATGAATATTGGGATGCATATATCTGTTCGTGTCCCTGCTTTCAGTCCTTCTAGTTATATACTCAGCAGTGGGATTGCTGAATCATATGGCAGTTCTATAGTTAGCTTCCTGAGGAACTGCAAAACTGTGCTCCACCGTGGCTGTACCATTCTACATTCTCACCAGCAGTGGATAAGTGTTCCCATTCCTTCACATCCTCTCCCACACTTGTAGTCCTTTGTTTCTTAATAGTCATCAGGCTAATGGGTGTAAGATGATATCTCATTTTAGTTTGGATTTGCATTTCACTAACAGCTGATGATGCTGAGCATCTTTTCACGGGGTTTTTAGCCATTTGTATTTCTTCTATGGAAAAGTGTCTGTTCAAATCACTTGTGCATTTCTTAAATTGGTTATTTCTCTCTATATTTTTGAGGTGTAGGAATTCTTTATATGTCCTGAATATTAGGCTCTGATGAAATAAATGGTTGCCAAATATTTTCTCCCATTGAGTAGCCTGCCTTTCACTTTCTTGACAAACTCCTTTGAGGTGCAAAAGTTTTTAATTCTGAGGAGGTCCCATTTATCTATTTTTTCTTTCATTGCCTGTGCTTTGGGTGTAAAGTTCATGAAACCACTTCCTAATACAAGATCTTTTAGATGTATCCCTACATTATCTTCCAGGAGCTTTATGGTCTTGACTCTTATATTTATATATTTGATCCACCTAGAGTAAATTTTTGTGTAAGGTGTCATACAGTATTCCTTTCTCATTCTTTTAGATATAGATATCCAGTTCTCCAAGCACCATTTGTTGAAGAGGCTATTCTCTCCAGCTGAGTGGACTTGGTAGCTTTGTCAAATATCCGGAGACTGTAGAAGCAAGGATCTATATCAGAACTCACAATGAGGTTCCATTGGTTGCTATGTCTAGCCTTGTGCAAATACCATGCAGTTTTGACCACTGTAGCTTTGCAGTGTGTTTTAAAGTCAGGTAGTGTGATATTTACAATTTCATTTTTCTTTTTCAATATGCCTTTGGCTATTCAGGGCCTCTTACCCTTCCAAATGAATTATATATTAGCGTTTTCCAAATCATTAAAAAATGCTGTTGACTTTTATTGGGATTGCATTAAATTTGTAGATTAGTTTGGGTAGGATAGATACCTTAATGATGCTAAGTTTCCTATCCATGAACAGGGAATATTTTTCCATTTATTTAAATCTTCTTTGAATTCCTTTAAAATTTTTGTGTAGTTTTCCCTATATCATTCCTTTACATCTTTACTTAAATTTATACCCAGGTATTTGATTCATTTATTTACTATTGTAAATGGTATTTTTTTTCTTTATTTCCTCTTCAGATTGCTTTTTATTGGTGTACAGAAATGCTGATTTTTGAGCATTGATTTTATAGCCTGAGACTTTACTGTACTTATGTATAAGTTCTAGAAGCTTTGTTGTAGATTTCTCAGGGCTTTCTAGGTATAGCATCATGTGGTCTCCAAATAGTGAAATTTTTACTTCTTCCTTTGCAATTTGGGTGTCATTTTATCTTTTTCTTGCCTCAGTGCTTGAGCAAGCAGTTGTAACAGTGTTAAATAGAAGCAGTTATAGTGGGCATCTTTATATTGTTCCTAATCTTAGAGGGAAAGCTTCTGTGATTTCACCATTGAATATGATGCTAGCGGTGGGTTTTTCATATATACCCTTATTATGTTGAGGAAGGTTCCTTCTATTCCTATCTTTTGCAGTGTTTTTATCAGGAAAACATGCTGTATTTTGTCAAATGCTTTTTCTGCATCTGTAGAGAAGATAATGTGATTTTTCTCTTTTGATCTGTTTATGTGGTGTTTCACATTGATTGATTTTCCTATATTGAAACATCTTTACATACCAGGGATGAAACCCAGTTAGTCATGGTGTATAACTCATTTAATATGCTTTTGAATACAATTAGCAAGTACTTTGTTAAGGATTTTAGCATCTAGGTTCATTAGAGAAAGTGGTGTATAGTTTTCCTTTCTTCTGGAATCTTTGTTTTGCTTCAGTATTAGGGTGATGCTGACATCATAGAATGAGTTAGGCAATGTTCCCTCCACTTCTATTTTTTGGAAGATTTAAGCAGGATTGGTGTTAGTTCTTCTGGAATGTTTGGAAGAATTCACCTGTGAAGCTGTCTGATACTGGCCTCTTCTTAGCTGGGAGGTTTTTTATGACTAATTTTATCTCATTACTTATGATTGGCCTGCTAAATTGAAAGAAGAAAATTTATTCTTTTTTCAATGTAGGCTGCCTTTGCATTTCCAGGAATTTGTCCATTTCCTCTAAATTATCCATATTTTGGGGATACAATTTTCCAAAAGTATCCTCTTATGATACTCTTCATTTCTGTGGGGTCAATGATGATATCCTTTTCCTCAGTTCTTATGTGTTTGCATCTTCTCTCTTTCTCTGTCAGTCTAGCTAAGGGTTTGTCAACTTTATTAACCTTCCTGTTTCTCAGTATGTCTTGTAATTTTTTGTTGGTGTCTAGGCATCTGTTTATCTTGATGGCTTTATTCAGTTGATTAACTTCTCTCTCTATTCTAGTGTTTTGTTGTTGTTGTGTGTGTGATAAGGTTTCACTTTGACACTCCATTCCTCTTATTTTATTTCCTTCCTGTTGTCTATGTTCCCTTGAGAAAAATAAATTAGGGCCAGAGAAAAGGAAAGACATAAAAAGAGAAAAAGAATAGTAAAAGGTAGAAATGGAACCATATAAGCCTGGGAAAATGAATAATTAACACAAGTAAGAAGTACAGAGGAAGAAGAATAAAGAAGTGGAGTAGAAACAATGAAATGAGTGCCAGAATAGAAAGAAATATATACAATGGATTAAGAGGCTGGAATTTTTATAAAAGAGGAAAAGAAAAAAGAAGGGAAAAAGAAAAAAAAAGTAAAAAAAGAAAGAAAGCAGAGAATAAAGGAGAATGGAAATAAAAACAAGAAAAATTGAAGACGAAACAAAAAGAGGTGGAAGAACAAGAACAGAAAACAGAAAATAGAAAAAAGGAGGAAAGAAATGAAATAGCATAGGTAGAAAACATCAGTAAAAGGGGGGGGGCAGAAAAAGGGGAAAGAAAACAAACAAGAAATAAGGCAACAACAGCTAATTTAAAAAGGAGGAAAAAAAGAAAGAAAAAAACAAGGAAAAACAGCCTTCCCTCTTTGGGCCCTAAGGAGTTTCTCAAGCTGCCAGTGTTCATCAATCACCCTGTAGCCTGCCCTCTGCAGGTTTTGAACTGTGTTTTAGTCAGTAAAATAAAGAAAATAAGAATGGAACCCATATATATATATATATGAGATCTAAGGAAAGCTAATACAAAAGAATGTCTATATGTTTCCTGGCAAAGTATCAGCTGGATGCCCGATAACCTGGTGGATCACTCCTCTAAGAGGAGCTGGGAATTGAACCAGGGACCTTGTATATGCAAGCCAGAAATTTTATCACTGAGCTCAAGTGTCTCCTTAAGCTAGTGAGCCTTTCACAAAGCTATCCACCCACTTTCCCTCTGGTAGGTTAGTTCCTAACAGTTTGCCAGAATCTTGGTGATTAGGCATTTGTCTGTTCCTGCCCCTCTCCAATCTAATTCCTCTGTTTACCTGGGTGGCTAGGCATGAGAGCCTGCCTGAGGAGATACCCCTCACCTCTCCCCAGTGGGTCGGAGTCCCTTCCAAGATTCAATGGGGGTTCAGCTGGCCAAACTCAATGCAAAGAAACTATTCTGCCCCCTCCCAGATCCCCCTTACTCCCAGGAAATGACCCCTCACAGTCTGATCAGAGCAGCAGACCAGCAAGCCAGTGGCTCCACCTAGGCTGTTTGCCCTGGGGCAGGGTATATCTGCCCCTTCCAGCCACAAGGGTGAGCAACTCAAGAGTTTTCTTTTGGCTTCTCTTTCCAGAACCCTCCAAGATGACTCAGAACACCTTCCTGTTCTACACATATATGAAAAGCAGTTCCTTCAGATAGGCCTCTGTCCTCTATCTGCTCCTTTTTTATGAGAGGGTCATATTCTGCCTATGGTCTTTGGCAACATTTTCTCAGAAATCTAAACTTCCAGTCCTTGATCACATTTTCTTTCTGTCTGACACTACCTTCCCCAACTCTCTACCAAGCTAATCCCACTCATCTTTTGTTGATCCTGATAATTTTGACCCAAGATCCATCACTACTTTATTCCTTAACTTGTTGAAACCTATTTTGTTTGAGAAAGTAATGTTACAAAATTTAAATACTCAATTATCTAACTTGAAGCTACTGGTGACCCAGTTTTGACAAAGAAAATGTAGGAAAACTTTGGGATTTAACTTTTATAGTTGAAAAATTTTAAAACAAAGAGAGTAAATTTTTTCCCCTGTAGTTTACTGCTTCTTCTTGCCTGAAATACAAGCATGACGACTGGTGGTGAAAATGTCAGTGGGTAATACTAGGACAAATGTATGAGAATGAAGACTTACACTCAGGATGTCAGGGCAGAAAGAAAGAAGACAGAGGACTCTTTTATTCATTGAGTTCAAAACCATTTTTCACCCTTCTTTGTTCTGGTGTTTGCCAGGGGAAATGAATCTCTATGGACTGTGTCTGCCTTATTTAATTTGTTTGCTTGCTGTATTATAGTTAGGATTCCTGATTCAAAGCACCAGAAAATCATGATGGTGTGAAAACTTGGAATGAAAGAGGAGAGTCTTTTTCCTTGCTTTCTCTTTGCTTCATTACACCATATTTCTGAGAGTAGTTGCATCCTTCAAGATGTGCCATGAAGCCCTCTCCAAAGTTCCCAATCTCCATTGACTTTGTAAGCCCTTTTTCTTCCCTTGTCCTTCCAAGCCAAGGGGTGGCCACCAGCTACTGTCTCTACATTCTCTGTTCCTTGTCCTCCCTTCTTTATTTTCACATTTCTACTCCAAATTGTGAATATATTCTTCACCCTAACCACCAGAGATGACCTTTCTTACATGCCAGAATCCTACCTGCTACTTAAATGATACCTAGTGTTGCCACTGAGCCAACACAGCAGAACTTCACTAACCCTCCATTTTCCTTGTTTCCTTAGAAGTACAAACTATTTCTGTTGGTCAGATTTAATCTTACTTATCCCCAATTTCATTCCTTCATTCCAGGTTTTGTATTTGTTTTAGTTTGCTAAAAACTACTGGCAGCAATATGCCAGAAATGGGTTGTTTATAATGGGAATTTCTTAGGTTAAAACTTACAGTTCTGAGTCCATGCAGTGTCCAAATCAAGGCATCATCAGAGATGCTGTCTCACACAAGCTACAGCTGTGGATAATCAGACACATGGCAGTGCATAATGGCAGCTCTGCCCAACTCAAGGCATCAAGCAAAGTTCTCACTTCAAGTTCAGTTGTGGGCAATTAGGTAAATGGCTCCACTCTCCAGTCTCAACCAGACTTCTCTCTCAGCCTCACAGGGTGTCTCTTTCTGGGTCTCTGTACTCCACTGATTTCAGACTCAGCCTCTGGTTCCTCTCTCTCTGCCTTTTGGAGTTTCTCCTTCTCTGCTTTTTTCTGTCTCAACTGTATGTTTCTGCATTTACAAAGGACTCCAACAAGAGGGCTAAAACACATACTGGGGCATGCCTCACTGAAGAAATCAAGTCAAATCAAGTCAATGAATCCAATCCAATCAAAGGGTCCCAAACTGACAGGAATGGATTAGCTCTAAGAACATGATCTGTTCTGGGATCCATAGAAATCCTCAAACTGTCGCAATATTAAATGCAATTTCCCCTAGGAATAAGTCACTTCCCACAGCTGCCAGTTCCTGCAATTTCCTATAACTTCTCTATTACATTATTCATCATTCTCTCTGGTAATTATTTTTTATTTTATTTTGTTGGGCTACCAAAATGCAATATGCCTGACCAGCTGTTAATTATATTTTCTCTTCTGTGTTTTGTTGCTTTCAGCTTCTGGCTTCCTCTCCGTGCTTCTGTCAGTTTCTCTCTTTGTCTATCTCCATTTTCATCCTGATTATACAGGATTCCAGAAAGAGGATTATGAGCCACCCTGGGTCACACCCTACTGAAGCAATCAAATCAAAGGGTCCCTCGTAGAGTAGGTTTACACCCATGAGAATGTTTTATCTCTAAGGCCATGATTTTTGGGGGTCCACCCAGATTCAAATCATCACACATTGTTTTCAGCAGTAGACTGTTGTCTTCTTGAAAGTAGGGACAACATGTATGTTATTCTTCACTGGTCATCAGTATTATATTCCTAGAAAAACACTAGTCCAGAAAGAATTATGAACACTTATCATAGACTCAAAATCTATAAATAAAACACTCACTAAATCCAGCCAAATATTTCTTTTAAAATGACAATGAAATAGTGCTTAGCCCAGGTTTACAAGCATGAATCAGTAAATATAAGAAGTCAATTCATCTCAATAATGGTTTAAAAAAAAAATCAAAACTTTCCAAATAAATGCAGAAACATATTGATCTTGTTGATGTTGACTTGTGTTGAACAACTATTTTTAATTTTTTTCTCAGAACACAGACGTTCCTGTTCATCTGGTTATCTTATGAGTTAACCATGAAAATCTACTTCTAATATTATATTTAGTGTGAAGATCTTGAACACAATTCCTTAAGACTAAAATCAAGTAGGATGTATGCTATCACTGCTACTTCAGAGTTCAATTTTCTTGGTAACAAAAATGATAGGAAAACAACAAAATAGTTAAAACACAATTATATTCATGAAATAATTGAGTAAATGAATTGCTGAATTTACTATATCATTACTAGTCAACTTATTGAACTGTTATCATTATTAATACTCTTAGGTCTTCTGATTTAATGGTGTTAATATTGCCACACAATATGTGTCCCTCTTTTAAATCATTCATTTATTCAACAAGTATTTATAAAACCTTTAGTAAGCAACTGACACTCTTTTCTAAGTTAGGCTAGAAATAGCAAACTAATATGAGACATACTAGAAAGGAACAGTGGGCTTTTAGTTGCTGATTTGACATGAAAAAGAACCAGAATTCAAGATGCCTCACACATTTCTGGCTGAAGAAATAAAGTGGGTGGTGGAAATTCCAATATTTATAAGTTCTTTATTTTTTCTTGTTTTCTTGTCAATTTTAGAGGGGCACTTGTAGGAATTTCCATACTGTGGAAGGAATACTGAATGTGAAAACAATGAACACACCTCCTGTAACATGGGCACAAACTTGTGATCTCAGAATGATCCCAATGGGGCCATGCCAACACAGTGGGGATGCAGTTCATAATCACCACTGCAAATTCTCCATGGTGGTATGGAAGCCTACTCTCCATCAGCAAGAAGATGGTCATTTTCCTTTCTACACAGCCAAAGTGGAAAGCCTTTAGGAAAGAACTGAAAAGAGCCTGGCTGGGCTGGGACCCCTAGCAAGACCTCTTACCCGCCCACAAGCAGCCCTCGAAGCAGCGCTCCAACCTCGGCGCCGCCTGGCGAGCACAGCGAGTTTCCCGATGGCACGGAATGGGCGCTCCTGAAACGCAACAAGGGCAAGGATCGTCTCCCCACGTTTCCGCGCTTATGGGGGGATTCCCCGCAGGCCCCCGAGCCCCGCCCCGACGCCAAGTTGGTTCGGCAAACTTACCGCTATCGCGGGGCCGGGGACGCGGGTCAGGGTGCAAGGCCGGGGGCGCTCGATCCGCAGCCAGCCCGCACGAGGGGCCAGATAATTCGTCCCTCACTGCACTCCTGGATCCCCGTGTGGCGTCACGGCCTGAGCACGTGCACCAGCTCACCGTGGCCGCGGTGCCAAAACACCCCAGAACTCTTAAAGCTGCTGCCGCCACCGCGTTACCAGACTAGGAGGTACTTGAAGGGCCTGGAGCGCCAGCAAGCGCCGCGGGCAAATGAGGTCCGCCGATATTCTGAGACACCGCGCCCCCGAAGAGGGCGTGGCCCATTCCATGACGGACAGCGCCGGGCAGCCAATCAACGCGCGGCCCGGCTGGTGCACGGGACTACGACGGCAAGGTGGGCCTTAGGGGGCGGGGTTGGGTGACTGACAGGGCCCCAGCCAACGGGAATGTGGAGCGAATCTCAGGGCCAATCCGGGCCTGCAGGGGCGGGGCTCCGGCGACAAGGCCGGGTACACCGCGAAAGGCAGGGCCTGGGAAGGCTATCAATCTGTGCCAACCTCGCTTGTGCCTCAGAGGGCGGTTTGCCTAGGCTGCGGGGCTGCTGGGGACTAGCCTGGCAGGGGGTTCCCCCTGCAGTGGGGGTTTCCCCACCCAAAATGCACAAGAGGTGACCTGGGCAGGGCGGGGGTGGGTCGCTGATTCCGGGTTGCGTGGGGGGCCGCTGGAAGGTGGTCTGAGGGGAATCGGGGCTAGTCGCGTCCGATCCTGTCCCAGAGCGGGTCCATCGGCCCTGCATTCCTGTTCTTCTTTCTGTTTCTTTACCTCTGCCTCCAAACATACATGTGGACCTCAATTTTAGAACTTAACAGTGCTGACAGACTTCATTTTGTCCTTTCTTCTCTCTTCACCTTCTGCTATCCTGTTCTAAATGAGAATGTAAAGTTATGACTTCATTATCTACATGTAATCAGCAGGATTGATTTTCTGATTTCACTATTGTAGGAGACAGCAGCTGAGTTTCCCTTTCCACATTACTACATTTCATTATCCTATATATATTTTCTGTCCTTTTGGTTTACTGAAGCAGTACTCACAAATCATCTCATAACAGTAAATCCAATGGGTTTGCCACACTTGCATTCTGCCTCATTACTCTTAATGATGAAATATGTTAACCACTGTGCTTTTATTCTTTAAAATCTGACCATTATGAAATTTTTAACAGTTTACTTCTACCTCTATTAAGAAAGATTTCTCTTTTCTATATTGAATTTTATTCTCTCCCCATTATTGTCAGTTCACTGTTTTCAATATCTGGTTTCTGCTCTTTATGTCAGTTCTTGTCAAATCTTTCACCCAATCACATGGCTTCAATTCATTGCTCCTGATGCCATGACTTTATGTTCAGTTTGTTTTATCAGTTTTGATTATGAAACTATAGTAGGTCTGTGTTTATGTATGCATATTCTAATGTCACATTTAATTCAATATATCTAGCAATGACTCCAAGTTCCAACCACCAGAGTTTTTTGATGACTTCCTTGAAAATAGTGCATATAATTTTCCAGGCTTCTCAACTGAAAATACAGTTTCATATTTGACCCAAATTTCTGCCTCCTGTATCTCTAATAATCCTGTCATACTGCAATCATGCTGAATCAGATTTGAATAATTCATTTAACTGTAATTCTTTATCATGTTTCTTCCAAGATAAAAACATGCAGCACCTTCTCAGTTTATAAAATATTTAAATCAATACAATTTTAATGCATGTATTGCTCTGTGAGCTTCTGAGTTTGTGTGTGTGTGTTTAGCAGTCAATCTGTTTTTATGACACTGACTTTTATATCTACTGTTTCCCTATATTACAGTTACCTTTACCATGCATGTTATAAGAATCTTGCAGGAAAAAGCAATATGTTTTAAAGGCCATATAGCCAAGACTTGCATAGAAAATATGTATTTTCCATCTCTCTGCTTTCCTTTCTTTACAAGCTATTTCCTGCCAATCTCATTTACATAATGGCATTAGCCATCATCTTTAACCAGACAATTCACAAATACATGCAAACACACACTTATTGTTTGTCCTCCAATGTCACATTTTCCCTACACTTAATTCATTCTAAAAGTAAAAGACAAATAAAAAGATTGTTGTCTTCTGACTCAATTTTATATCCTGTCAAAATCAATACATTTCTTCATGAGTAAACTAGATATCTTGAAAGACGTTCACCTCCACACGTTTTCCTTCTGAATCAAGATAAGGTACTCAGAGAAGTTGCATCATGGTTGCAGCTATGTCAGATACTTCCACTTGCAAGTTTCTTCTTGGCAAGGGAAACTCTTAAACAAAACCATAATATAGACTAAGGTAGAAAATAAAAGTAGGGCTGATCACCCCAAAAATTATTTTTGGCTATACATTCACAATGTGAACCATTCATCTTTACTCTCTTAATGATATCTTAAACAATTGCTTTATAGTTTCTAAAAATTTAATCTAATTATAAATGATCCATAAAGTTATTTTCTTCTACCAAATAAGGTACGATCATATGTTGAAAGAGGGCACAGTTGTTTACAATATTAAAATCGTATTCAGAATACATTTTCTAATTATCAATTCCTCCATGAATTTTAGTGACTAATTAATAGTATGCAATCTCTATACAAATAGTTTTTGTAGCCAATTCAAATAAGTGAAACCTATATATGTGTCTGGTAAAATACTTGAAAAATATTATTCACCTCTCTTTAATCTGATTAACAGCAGAACATTAATTACTTATTTCTTTCTGATCAGGAAGCCATAGACAAGTAATTGACTTTGTCCCATAAAGGTTTTGCCTGAAGATTTTAGGGACACTTGCAGGTGGAGAGGAAAATGTAGGCTTTCTTGGCAGAGAGGCTACCATCTTTACCTGAAGTTGAAAAGCAGGCACCAGGAATGAAAAAAATGTGTAAGTTCCTAAAATGAGTGGAATCTTCTTTTTCTCTAAAATCATGTGAGAGTGAGGAAGTCACAAGGAGGGATATGTGGTGTTTTTACTGGCTGAGGTCACTGGGGCAAAGAATCCCAAGGAAGCAATTAATATCTGCATTCACTAGTACACTGTAAGCTAGGAATCACTTTGTGTAAAGGAGGCATGTAGGGAAGATATTTTTGTTACTCTTTTCTAATTGTTTGTTACAAGACCAGTTGCAGTTTCCAGATACAGATAAAATCACTATTTGGGTCCTGGCATCGCCTGAACTTGGAAATCACAAAATTCTTCAAAATACTCGTCAGGATTTGTCTTCTCTAGAGATTAAAAAAACTAATACTATCACACCAATCATTCTAAATAAAGATACCAGAAATATAAAAGGACCTACTGGAGGACCTTGTGAAGGTATTTACCAATGATTATAATAAACTAAATGAATGAAGCTTACCAAAAAGTATCCAAAAGGAATAAATACACAAATGAATTAAAGTACAAATTTAACTTAGTGAAGACACTGAAACTGAGATGTAAAAATAGCCAAAAATGGCAATGGAATATAATTTTGGATAAAAAACAAATTGGAAATTGATGAATTGTGTCACAGAAGAGCCCCCTCTCTGGGAAAGGAATAGAAATTCAAAAGAAGCAAACAGTAAATTCTAGCAATGCCCATAACTTAAGCACGGACACACACATGCACACATACACAAATGCAGAAGGCTTAGCACACATGTCACTTTCCTACAAAGTCTTCCTGAGTTTCCAATCACAGTCTCTGCTTACAAAGAAACATACCACTCTGTGTGTTCCAATCTTGTATTACTTTTTGTGCTGAAGACTGGTGGTAATCATTGACTACAGGTTATTTCATCTACACACTTATAAACTTCAGAGCTGAGACTGAACATATATGCTTTAGTCAGTAAATATAGAGTTCTTTTAGAATTGTTTTACCTGTACTTTCAAAATTTATTGCATTTTTACCAGACAATGGCACAGTCACTCATCATGTTTCTAAAATTGGCAATGTGTTTAATATTATTGCTAATATTATTATTATGTACAATTTACAATTATATACCAATAAAAGAAATGAACAAGTGTCTAGAAACATTAAAGTTTCCAAAAATGTTTGAGTAATAGAAAGCCTGAGTGGAACAATTGAAATTGAAACTTAATCAAACATCTACTCCCACCCCCAAAAAACAAATGTGATAACCTGAAAGTTAAGTAAGGAAACAATATTAAATTGAAAAGAATGACTGACTATACCAAATGTCATTTCCATGTCAAGTAAGACATGCACCAAGACACAGGATTTTTCTATGAGGATGTCAATGAATTTGACATGACTAGTATTTCTGGAGTGGTGGCTAAAGTTTGAATTGATGTAATCAAGTAAAGATATTTGTATTGCAATAGCGAAAATAAATGAAGTGGTAACTAGTGAGCAAGGTGTTGTAAAATAAGGATTTTTAAAAATTAGAATATAACAACACACTATAGTGATTGAATGATCTAGTATAAAGTAAAACATTAATGATGCAAGAGAGAGAATGAATGCCCTGAGCAATCTCCCTGAGGTGGCAAGACAGAAGTGATCTAGGTCAGAAGTGGGAGAACTGGATTTTTATAAGGGTCTGAAAAGTTCAATCATCAAAACGGGTGGAAAAACAGAGTATATGAATGCCAATGCTGGCAGGTGGAAAAATGTGGTGATGGTTATACCCTGCTATTCTGTCTGTTTGGATCTTCTATAAAAATACATGATGTAAGGAAATGAATGTTAATAATAGAATAATAAAAAGTACTATAGTCTGTATTAGTCAGCCAAAGTGGTGCTGATACAAAATACTAGAAATTGGTTGGTCTTTCTAAAGGTTATTTATTTGGGGTAGAAGTCCACAGTTACCAGGGCATAAAGCATAAGTTTCTTCCCTCACCAAAGTCCATTGCCATTTGTTGGAGCAAGACAGCTGCTGATGTTTGCCAGGGTTCAGGCTTCTTGGATTCCTGTCTGGCCTTAGCTCCTCTGTTTCCTCCACAAGGTCAGCTGTAGACTATGAGGCTCTCTAGGCTTTGCTTCTCTTCACAAGGCCAGCTGTGAATTTTCAGGCAAATGGCTCTTCTCTATCCCGGGATCTTCTCTCCTACCTCACTGGGACTCCAACATCAAAACTGCTTCAACTCTGTTCTTTGCCATGCCTTTTATATTTGATTCCCGCCCCACTAAGGGGTGGAACTCAATGCCCTAGTGACATGGCCCAGTTAATGCCCTAATCATAACTTAATCATGCCCAGACCAGCAGACCAGTTTACAAGTATCATCCAATATTTATTTTTGGAATTCATAATTACATCAAACTACCAAACTGCTACATAGTCCATCACCAAATCCATGATATGGTAAAGGGTAGGGGAAGAAATTTAAAGTATATTATTTTCCTCACTGCTCAAGAGATAAATATTTCAATTTCTGAAGGATATGGTCATGGAATAAGAACGTTACTTAAAGATTAAAAATTAGAAATAATATCCAGAGGAAATTACTTCTCAAATACAAGATAAATTAAAAAGTAAAGAAAACAGTTCATGGAGGAAAAGGCAAAGAAGAAACAACTATAGCATATTACGTAAAGGATTAAAAAAAGGAGAAAGAAGATAAATCATATCAGTCCAGGCATTTAGTAGGTGCTCACAAAGAGGAGTTCAATAAGTAAATCAGTCTCTTAAAGCAACACACAGAGCAAGAGGAATTTTCCTATTAATCAAAATAGGCAGGTACCAGGTTGCAGTCTGAGTGAAAAAGACAAAAACAAATCTATACTCAAATATATATATCTCCCATGTAAAATTTATGAATATGAAATAAACCTAAAATAAGGTGAATAAAAACTAGAAATATAAGGAAAAATGCAGTACATTTCTGATTTCATGATAAAAGTTATGAAACAGGCAAAAGAGGGCAAGTTTTATCGATCAAATATTAAGTCTAATGAATATGTAGATGTATTGGAATTTTATGTCTCTAGCAAGTATCAAAATATATCAATAAAAAACTGTTGAGACTAAATACACAAAAATTAAAATATGTTTTATAAAAAGAAAGAAAAAATTCAACTTTTAAAAATTTTAAACAAGGATTTTAAAACATGAAAAATACTTCTGATATATAAAGCAAACATTCAATAGTTTAATAATAATTTCTTGTATTCAAGAAAACATGAATGCACTTATGGAGAATATGTTTGTGGTATGAAGAAGAAAATTGCAAAGGAAGATATAAAATAGGCTAAAATAGGAAAAGATGGGCAATATTTATACTCTCAAAATTTCTAATAAAATATTAATTTAATGATCACCTACTAGAAAGGTAAAGAATAAAAATCTAATATTGGTGAAGATGGGTTAAGTATGTAATATTCTACTTTTACGTATCAACTAAAATTTCACTGGAATAAAATTAATTAAAGTGAAATATGTCTTTACTGTTAGACACAGTAAGTAATTTAACTTGTGGAAATTTAAATTAAGAAAAGCAATCAGAAGGAGATGAAGGAAAGAAGGAGGAAGGGGCAAGTGGAAGGAAAGAGAGAGAGAAGAAACTTTCATATGTTGTCGGTGGGAAGGTAAAATGATACAAACACTATGGCAAGAAATCTGTCAGTTTCTTAATAAAACTAAACATAGAACTACTCTCTGACCCAACCAATGCACTCCTAGGAATTTACTGGAAAGGAACGAAACTAAAACACATGCAAAAGAATGTCCATAGAAGATAGCCCAAATGCCTATCAGTAGGAAAATGGCCTAAAAAACTGTCTATTTATCTAATTGGGTAGTTTAAAAGAATGAAGTCTCATAAGGCAACAAAATGGATTTGCCTCAAAAACCTTAGGCTGATGGAGAGAAGGCTTACAAAAGAGTTTGGTTCTATTTACATAAAGATCTAGAATAAGCATAATTAACCTTTAGTGAGAAAATCAGGAGAATGGTTGCCTCTAAGAAGAAAGGTGAAGATAAGGATCATTTGGGAAGAGACATGAAGGAGCATTCTGGGGTGAATTGGGGTTGTGCAACTTTATACACTTATACACTCGGTGGATAAGCTCTTAAGATTTTTTTCCCTGCACTGCATTTAAATTTCACACCGAAAGAAAAAGCCTGAGGATATATTGGATTCTAATAATGATAAACTTGGTGAAGTTGGGGTGAACAGATAACTTTGATTTAATTTGAAATGCTTAAAGAAGTTAGATGGATTGGTAGATGAATAGATGGATAGATAACTGATTAACAATGTACAAAATTGGTAGAACATGTCACCATAAAACACTTTCATGTTTGCTGTGTTAGAAATGTTTCATAATAAAATATTAGGGAAAAGTTAGATTCATTTCTTTTCATTTATGAATATTGATGTAAATAATCCAAATAAACATTAGCAAATCTCACCCAGTTATAAGTTAAAAGAATAATAAATCTATTTCCATTGCTTTTACTTCTAGTAAAGTAAATATGGTTCAATATTAGAAAATCTAGTAATGAAATTCTACTAATAACATTGATTACATTAACAAATTAAGCAAATGAGATTACCTGAATATTCCCTTGAAGAGAAAATAAACAGATGCTTAGCATTTTTTATTCCTTCTTAAGAGACTTGAGGATTTCATTTCTTGCTTTGAATCCGCCTTGTAATATAAAATCAATAAATTTATTGTAGTATATTGCATCAAAGATAAGTGAGAGTCTGGACCCATTAGTACGGGCTTGTTCCTCATAACCAGGACTGATGAGATGTGTTTGCTCCCAAAAATGGGATATAGTTTCCCACCTTGAGTAGGCTATATAGCTAGCAAGGTATGCAATTGAAAAATGCTGATGGCTTCCCTGAGGTCAGATGACTCATGGCACCTCAACTTTCTTTCCTGAGATTTTATGTAAGCAACTATTACATACTTACCTGTCAGGAGAGATACCATGATCACAAAAGTGGTTTTCCCAAGGCAAGGTTTATCCATTGCACTCTGGATGTGCTGACCCCTGTGATTTCCCCAAATGTGGGAACTTGACTGCATGATTTGTGGTAGTGGGAGACTGTGCTCCCCTCTCCGCGGGCCTTGAGTCTCCAAAGGAGAGCTGTCTATCATCTTCACTGCTTTCTGCCTTGTGTGTAGAAGTATTTTCCAGCTTTGATCTTGCTAGCTATTTCTTTTAAGGCATCCACCTACAGCTGGTCCTTTGGGTACTGAGGAGGTCTCCCATGTGAGGCATTTCCGTGACATGCTGGGCCCTTCTGAGTAAGGAGGGTTTTAAATAAAGACTGGCTTTAAGCAGATAAAAAACAAAACAAAACAAACAAAAAATTGTATTTACAAGTCATAATATATATTTTAATTTTTTTTTATTCTTAAACATATAATATCTTTGTTTATGCTATTGTCATTCAGGTTTGGTTATGCCCTAAATACTGTCTTAATGTTAATTATACTTGGTACAGGGAAATCCTATTGTGTTTTATGAATTCACATATCAATGCAAACTTAATAACTATCCTGGTAATAGAGCAGCATTCACAAAATTAATCTAATCTAATTCACATGGCTCTGATTAATGGTCTAAGTAAAATATAAAGACAATAAAACTTCCTTAATATGAACAAGTATACATTTCTATTAGTGCACAAATGCACCAAAGTTTTAAGGTATGTGTGCTATTTGTTTATCACCTTGAAAACTAACATCAATGAACAAAGTTGAGGAATATTTCAATGAAATGATAAAAACATAGCTTCTCACACTTTTAAATAATATTTTACTTGATTCAGGGAATTCTAACAACAAAGTGAAACAAAAAGATAGGCATAAATGCTAAAAAGAATAGGCAAATGTCATTATGGGTAGATAACAAATTTTTACTTAGGCAACTTAGAAAAATCAATTAAAAATCTATTAGATACATTAGATAATTCGGTAACATTATTAATTATAAAATAAATATACAAAATATAATTAAAGAATAATACTTAAGTATAAAATTAGAATTTGTAAATTTAGAAGAGTCATCAATGAACAACTTGAAAATGCACAGAAATAATTTTTAACAATGTTCATATTACAAATAAGAATATATATGAAAAATCTATATATTTAAAGAATATATATGAAAAATATATATGAAAAATCTGTAATCTTATATTAATCCAAATTGAATTGCACAAAAATAAATTGTGTTTTAATTTCACACACTGCAATACTAAGCAGCCACTGAAAATAATAACTTAATTTTCCATATATCAGTGGCCACTAGATTTGTATTTTAGTAGGAAACCTCAATTAAAAAATATGTTATGATATATTTTAACTCACTCATGTGTATTGCCCCTTCTACATTACTCCATGTAGTAGGATTATACACACCCACCCTATTTAATTCAAGTGTGGCCATATTACTTCCTTTGGCCAATGAAATGGGAGTGTAAATGCTATGCATTTTTTCTAGCAATACTTTAAGATCACACATGGCCCACTTTCCCTCTACCATGTTGGCCAAAACATGGTTTTCCAGAACACCCACGGCCCCCTTTCCTTCAGTGGTGGGAGACCCACATAAAGAGTGCGAAGACATTGGACTCCCATGCTGGGGAGGCCTGATATGTTCTCAAACATAGGGGAGAATGTCTCTCAAGAGCGTGGGTGGCTCCTAATAGGGAGTACAGACTAGTGTGTCAAGCCTTCAGTGTTATAGCAAATATCTATGAACTTTGTCCTTCAAGGAATGAAGCCTGGTGGTTGATGTGGACCCCGAGGGGAGAAGGAGGGAGAAATAGAATAGATGGAAGAGATGGTATTTAGGAGGCAATGGAAGTGTTCTCATGATCTTGCAATAATGTATACAGGCCATGTTAAATTTCGTAAAAAATTTATTAAAGTGTATGGTCTAAAATGTAAGCCATAATGTAAACCATTGACCATAGTTAGTAGCTATGCTTCAATATTTGTACATCAGTTGTAACAAATGGACAATACACATGTAAAATGGTTATCTATAGGGAAGGGGGAAAGCGGGAGGATGTTGGATATATGGGAGTCTCCTATATTCTGTATGTAACTTTACTGTGACCTAAAACTTCTCTGAAGACAAAAAAAAAGTAACACACTCAGGAAGAAATAGAGGAAAATGCCACTGTACATACAGGACAACAGATATTACAGTAATGAAAGGCAAAATAAAAAAATTTTTTTAAAATAATTTTCATTTTTTAATACCTCATTTTTTAAACTTTATTTTAATTTTAGTTTTTCTAAATTATTATGTATTTTATTTCCTATGGTTAAAACTATCACTATTATTTCATTTTCCTATCAATCAAATTTGGCAACATTCTTGGCTTCATTAAGAAGATTTGGATCACAAAATAGTTACAACTATGGCACGGGAGGATCAATGGTGTGGGATGTCAGTGATGGAGGATATATGGGAGGAAGTTTACCTGGGTATGCATATAAGGTATATAAATATGTTCAAATATTCATAAGGCATTGCCACAGTGTGTAGAGACTCATACAACAGCAGAAGTGTTGTTGAATCCCCATCCTGGGGAGCTCTACCACATTCTCCAATGGAATAGCAACAATGCCCTAAGTACAGGGGCAATGACTAGTGAAGAAGGATGGTTCATTTTAGGGCTCTTGATATTGACAACTATGCTTATGGCCCTTTTGCTTTTGAATTTGCAACTTGGCCTAGTGTTGTAGGGTGCCTAAGAGTTACCTCCTGGGAGTCTCCTTGTTACACAAATGTGGTCTCTATCTAAGACAATCTTAGCATGTGGATGCATTATCTACACCCAGCAAGGGACATGACTCCTGGGGATGAGCATCCCTGGCACCAAGGGGGTTACTAACAAACACTAGCTGGTGATACAACTGGAAAAAGACCTTGAGTAAAAGGGGAAAAAGGTAAAGACAAATGAGTTAATATAGCTAAGGGACTTCAAAGTGAGTCAGGAGTTCATCAGAGAAGTAACACTTATGTATGTCTCAGCAGGATCCCATTAACAGCCAAAGTGGACACTGCCCCAAACAGTGGGGCTCCTGAGGGCTCCGGACACAACCAGGTCCAGTGATTGGGGCAGATAGCTATGGAGTTTGGTGCCTTGCCAGTGGACATTACTTTGGACATTGTGTTCCCGATTTTGACAGCTGGACTCAGATGTGACTTCTCTACACATGCCTCTTCTGTCCTTTCTGATTGAAACTATATTTGGTGCCAGTGTTGGTAGGTGTACATCCAGGAGACTTGAATCCCTCTGATGTCCATGTGTTGGATGGGCCCTGAGCTTCAATACCTACTCTCCAGTTCATTGAACTCACCAGGACAGCTGACAGGGAGGGAAGAATGGACAACCACCACACCAAGGAAATGAGAGTGTCTACAACTGCAAGCAAGAGAGTCCCATCCATCGGCAATATGGGATTGAAGGCCCTTCTCAATTAGCAATGGAAATAGACATCACCATCCCAGAATCCTCATGATTGGGGAATAAAATATGGACTAAAGTAGCCCACTGGTGTTCTACTATACACGTATTGTTATTCTAGCAATGGAAGAAATTATATCATTGATGTGGAGACAGTGGCCAGTGGAGGTGGTGAAGTCAGGGAGAGGGAAAAGGAGTTGTAATATGGGGGTATTTTCAGGACTTGGAATTGACCTGGATGACATTGGGTGACAGATACAAACCATAATATCTCCTGCCATAGCCTACAGAACTGAGTGGGAGAGAAGGTAAACTTCAATGTAAACTATAGTCCATGCTTAGTGGCAATGCTCCAAAATGTGCTCATCAATTAAAATGAATATACCATACTAATGAAATAAGTTGTTAATGTGGGAAAAAGTGGGAGGTCTGGGAAGTGGGGGATATGAGAATACCTTATATGTTTTTATATAACAATTTGTCTAATCTAAATATCTTTTAAAAGTAAACAAAAATATATTTTAAAAAAGAAAGAAAATCTATTAGACACATTGGGATAATTCAGTAACATTATTAATGATAAAATAAATATTAAAAATATAATAAAAGAATAATATTTAACTGAAAAATTAGAAATTGTAAATTTAGAAGTGTCATAAATGAATTACCCGAAAATCCACAGAAATAATTTTTAATGATGTTCATAATACACATGAAGAATATACATGTACCAGTACTACACTAATGTAGACCAATGAAGTAATTAAAAAGGCATGGTATTATATAATATATTCTGGAATGTGAACTCTCAATATCATAAAGATATTGACTACTCCTAAATTAATTGATTAGTTCTGAGGAAATAATTGCAAAATTTCCTTGCAGCATTGCTTATACCAAAGAAAAATCTGTAATCTTACATCAATCCAAATTGGATTGGGCAAATAAATTGTGTCTTAATTTCACACAATGGAATACTAAGCAGCCATTGAAAATAATAATATTTTTCAGTATATTAGAGGCCACTAGATTTGTATTATATTAGAAATTCCCAATTAAAAAAAATATGTTGTGATATATTATATTATAGCTCACCTATGTTCATTACCCCTTCTACACCACTCCATGTGGTAGGATTGTACACATCTACCCTATTTAATTCAGGTGTGGCCATTTTCCTTCCTTTGGACAAGGGAATGGGAGTGTAAATGATATGCATTGTCTCTAGCAGAATTTTAAGATCACCCATGACCCCCTTTCTCTTTGCCATGTTGGCCAAGAAATGGTACTCCAGATAAAGTCTGTTTCATTAGCTTTGGTCCAGAAAGAAGATGACATAATCCAGGACTAGGGGAACCACAATGATCTATGGATTCAACACAATACAGTACAAACCCCAGAAATCTTTGTTAGGACTTTTAGGCTGATTCTAAAATCTATATGTAATTGAAAATGACCCAGAAGAGTCAAAACAACATTGTTTCATTTATTCTATTTTATTTTTTTAATTTTTCTTTTATTTGTAAAATGATATATAAATACATATGCATATATGTGCATTTGTTTGCATAAATGTTATTTGTTATATATATATATACATTTTATAAAGTTGCCTAGATTACCCAAATATTACTCAGAAACTACAGGGATTCCCATGCTCCCCACCACCCACACCCCCAAAAACACCCCACACAACCATTCCCCATCCGTGTGGTACTACAACCGCAATGGATATACACATCCTGGGGCCTTGCCACTGAGCATAGACCACAGTTCACATCACAGACCACACTCTCTCCCACCCAGTTCTGCATGGTATATTCTGATGGAAAATGGCCTACATTCGTCACTGCTTCGCCACTCAGGACAACCCCCAAAGTCCCAA
>JAQZBX010034161.1:0-25104 GCA_029593785.1 Cabassous unicinctus
GTTCTCAGAGCACTGTGTTCACACTCTTCAGCAAAAATAGCTATGGTTGTAACATATGTATTCCCTTCCTCTGATTTGAAGGCAAAATCTACAGCTTCTTCACTTCTTTTCTGATCCGGGGCATGAAAAACCAAGATTGAGATTTGATCTATGAGACTCCCGCATGGCAACATAATGTGTGTCAGGCCTGTGGGCCGGCCCTTGAGAGGGTGGTTTTATTACTGTTGTGTCTGTGTTGCATGATAAGCTCTCATCACCCCCATCCTGTAGTCCTGCCTCGTACTCCCCTTACTCTAAGACTGAAAAGTAAAAAAAAAAAACCCCACATTCCCTACCCCAGTTAGAAGAAAATTAACGTTCTGACTGTTGTGATGGCCTGGAGTACTTTTAGATGATTAGCACTCGTTTTTTACCTTGTTTGTGGGTGTGTGTCATATGTACGTGCGCATAAGATAGGTACATGCATCTTCTGTATGGACAAAGTGGGGTACCTACAGGAGAGCAAATGTTAATTCATGCTTTTAGTGAAAACATTACAAACACAAAGATCTTTATTGGGTGGAATTATATTTAATTTGAATATGTGAGCACTTAAAACTTTAAAAACTAGTAATTTGCCGAGCTTTCTGATTGCTCACCAGTACTCTCTAAATATACTAGTAATTCTTCCTGTTTGCCTAATAAGACATTCATATTTGCGGTTGCATTAATAGTAGTTATCTCTCACTCCACTGAATGTTCCTATGTGCCTCTTTTATGCCAAACTAATTGTCATATTTCATGTTGGGACCAAGTGGTTTGTCCATGGCAGACCTAAATTTAATGACCTGCTGATTCCTCTCAGAAAACGGAATCACTATGAAGACAGCTCTTCTTGAAAAAAAGAAAAGATAGTTTTCTTCCCTAGTCGTGTTGCTATCCAAAATATTAACACATGTAGAGGGAGCTGTATTCCTTTATGCAAATCAGATGGCTCCTGCTGATCTTTTTCTTTCTAAAAATATTTACAATTTGCCAATATTTGTTACTTTAGACATCAGTTTTGGTGAGAGGAAGAAAAAAGCAGATGGACTTGAAAAAGACCCAAATTCCTATTCTCTATTTTTAAAAAGTCAGGTATGAGCATCTTTATAGTAAAGTTTTTTATAAACTAAAGTTGTACTTTTTAATATCCTGTGAACTCTCATTTTGGGGGGTTCAGTCTTGAGAATTATCCATCCAGTGTGTTCTTTTAAATTCTGCCTGCCTTTTGAGACATTTCACTGTCCTAGACAAGACCACCAGAAGGTAGCGGGGGAATGCCAGATGAAATCAACTCTTATTCTTAATGGCTGTCAGTCACCTTCTCTGGAAAAAGGAACCAAAGCAGTAGGAGTCATCTTGCTTGGACATAGTTGGGCCAGTGAATTCTCTTTAAGTCAGACTTGTAATGGCTCCCAACTTTCACATCAAATTAAAATTGCTAACAATGATTTGAGCATCATATATCTGATTTTCCTCATAATCTGCCTTTTATTCACTGACCCCAATTTTTGCTATTGCCTCCTCCGTTCAATATTATTTTTTGTATGTTCTCAGAGTAATGCCATTGTCATTTTCTGCAACACTCCCAGCCTTTTTTGCCAAACCAAAATTTTCCTCTCCTTCAAAGCATTTTTCTCCAGCTCTTCCTTCCCTACTGGTTTTCCCTTGCAGTCTACAGTCTGTCCCCTTCTGTCTAGCTGTTTCTTTTATCTCTTACTTACCTTTCCTAATACTTCCTGCATCTGTACTAAGCTCTAATGGCTTTTTTTAATGTGTCTAGCTTCTCCCATTCAATTTTTAAATTCCTTCCATAGCAAGAACTTTTTGTTCCCCTTTCTCTCCTCCTGCTTTGTATACATTAGACTCAGTAACTAAATTTGATAATTGAGAGTTGACTGTATTTAGACTGATTTTCCACTATTTTTATAGGGTGAATTAGAGTGTTTTCTTCTTTTTGACAAATTTTACATGTCTGAAAACCTTAATAGGTGATGATTTTCCACCTGGAAACTCCAGGTCCATTCTATGTAGATTCCTGAGAATGTCAGAATTTTTCAAATAGGGCTATAATAGGGTAATAGGGAGTATTGCTCTTTTCAGAATACTATGGTCGTTTTAGTAAATAACCAACCAAATTATGGTTTGAGTTAAGGCTCCAAGAGTGATGTTTATTCTTTCATCTCTTCAATAAAAATCAAGCTCTATGTCATCATCTAAATTTCTCTTGTCCTAAGGTGGGTATTTGAAAATGGAGATGTGTGGTGTGTATGTATAGAAACACATACCTCTATCTGTTGTTGGAAACTGGGGAAATAATTGTTGGGTAACCCTTTATTTGTTTTATTTGATTGAAGATTTTTTTTTAGTACATATATCATTCTTTCAAAATCACTAACAGCCATCACCTACTGGGGGTCCTTTGTTAAGTCATTTTCAATGGCTCCTAGGGATAATCCAGGTAAATTTTAAGAGATGAGCAGTGAACAGGAAGTTTCCCTGCCTTTGGTTTTTCATAGCTCTTAATTATGATTGTTTAAGACCAGTTTTCCCATAAATTTAGCATTTTTGGGAAAAAAATGTAATAAGCTTCTCTGTAGACAATAGCAGTGGAATCCTGTTGTTATTGTGGTTGGTGAGAGAGAGGAAAACATTTTTGTTTTTATTATACAGAGCATTATTTACAAAAAGCCATTGTTTAGAATTGGATCCCACATGGTATAAATATCCATTAACCATTCTAAATAAAGAAAACTCCAGTGTTGCTATGTGTGAGATCCTCTCTTGGGGGCTTTTTTTGCATAGCAATTAAAGGTGTGCTATTTGTCAGTAGCCATTTTTTGCAGTGATTTAAAGACCAAAGTTGTTTTACAGCTGTGTTGTTACCGTTAAAGGTTTCTTTTGTATGTATTAAATCAATTTATCACTGTTTGAAGCTTTGAATATCTGCAATCTTTGCCAAGGTACTTTTTTTATTTAAAAACATAACTTTGTACATATTACCCTGTAATATTATATATACTTAATAAAACATTTTAAGCTATTTCATTGGGCTATTTCTGTTGCTGTTACAGCAGACCACAAGCACATTTCTGAGTAATTTACTTTATTAATTTATTTTCAGATTGTCCCTATTCTATGTAACAATGAAAAGAATGACTTAAAATGTTAATTTATAAACCCATTTTTATAAGTATAGCATCTAATACATAAACTTTTCATTGGAGCAAAGTTTTAATTGAAAGTTTTAAGCAAATCCAAGGTGTTTCATAATTATTTTTTTATTAATGTTTCCCATAGTACAGAGAAAGCAAGAGACCTAGGTTGTATTCCTGGCAATACCACTAATTAGCCAAAGACCTTAATAAGCCACTTACCTGTGTCTCAGTGTCCGTCAGATCTATTTCTTCCAAAACTAAGATGCATGGTTCTCCATTTTCCTTGGTTATCCATTAAGACTATTTTGACTGCAAATGAGAGAAAACCTAAATGTAAAAAAAGTGGACTTGGGATTTATTGGCTTATATATTTGAAAATTCAGACATACAATGAACTTCTGGGCTTTTAAACAGTCTCATAAGGACCCAGTGTGTCACCCATCTTTCAGCTTTACTCTCCTCCATGTTGCCTTCCTTTGTAGGTGGCATGCACTAGCAGAACAGCTGCCCACAGTCCCAGGTCCACCTTCTCCCAGGTTCAGGTTGAGTAGAGGAGAGGGAAAAAGAGTACATCTCTTTCAATTCCTCTCCAGCCCAAGATTGCACTTCTGGGCGCTGAATGTGTCAAATGCCATCGCCGACCCACACTGAGGCCAAGCATCTCTGATGCTGTGATTGAGCCAGCCTGAGACCTGTGTTTAGCCTGGAATGCAAGTTGTCAGCTCCGTCTGCAGCACATAAACAGGGGGACAGGAGAAGGTCACCCAAAGTAAAACCTAGGAATCATTACCAGATGGGCAGTTGTACACTTAGAATTTTGGGCACGGGACTCTTACTCATTGCTGTATTCCTTGCAGGTACGTACTCTGATTCTGGCATTATATATGTGGTTGTGAACCATTTGAATGGAAAAGAATACTTGGCTGCAAAGCACCGCCTCATTCCTTATCTCATGGGCAATTTCATTTTTATGCATTTATGAGGACTTTTTCACTCTCAGCAGGAATATCTAATGGAGTTCAGAAAGCATTTAATAGCCTACCTCCCGCACTGAAAGCTGCTCTGTGCAGCACAGAACTGTACTCAACCTGATTAGGACTCCCACGGAGGTGTAGGCCTCCAAATGCAACTGGATTTCATTTTTGTATGACACCTTTCCAGCTCAAGACCTCGAGTTTGACAGCTTTAGAAAATAATAGATTATGGTGACACCATCCATGTAGGTCATGATTGCACCAGTAGCTCGGTGATTTCAGCACAATTGGCAGTGTTTGGTGTTAGAACTGAGGCTGTGTTAGGACTGCCAATACCCAGTCTTTATTTTGTGTAAGCTTCGTGATGAAAGTACCCATCAGTCAAATCAGAAGGAACTGAAGTATGTAACCCCAAGGTATGTGGAATTGGATGGATTGTTTAATAATGAAAATGGCACTACAGACCACTTAGAAGTGATAGTGAACTTAATGATTAGAACTCTATTTACTGACTTAGCAATTATTTACTGATTTATTAGTCATTTCACTAGAAGGCAGCAGCATTTCGGCTCTGGAAATCGCCAGTTGTGGAAGACCAGGTATCTTTTCCCAATTTGGCTGATGATAAATGCTTGGTAAGGAGTCTAATTTGGATAGAAATAATTTGTAAGTCTGAAAACCAATCCAATGCCAGTCTTGATGCCAGAGAGTATGCTAGTTCTGTGCATTTGAAAAGTGGCTAGTTCCCTCTTGATGGGTAGATGTTGCAATACCGTGCCATTGCTACTAGGTTTCCAGGGATCCTCTACTTAAAATAGTCTTATTTAATCATAGATCTGCCTCCCAGAAAACAATTATAGTTTTGCTTCTAAATTTTTTTTGGATTGCCTGAGAAATTCCTCAAGTTTATACCAAGAACATATAAACTAATAGACTTTCTAAACAAATGAGTTGTTTGAAAAAAATATAAGTGTATTGTTTAAAGCCTGGAATATATCTTCCACTGAAGCTCTCTACTTAATTTTTAATGAATTGCAATTTACTTCCTAGGTCAGTTCACAAAAATGTTTTTACTCATTCTTATTTAAAAACATTGTTTTGAGGGTACCATAGTTAAGGTGTATTATAGGTGAAGTAAACGTTTGTGTACGTACTGACCATCATCTCTATCAGATTCTGTGAGAAAATACGTTGCTGGCATGCAGAGAACAGCTAGATAGTCCTGGAACTTCTGCTCTTCCCACTGCTACAACCCACTTCCCTAGCAGACGAAGACCAGCACCGTGGGTGAGAGAGCCGTGTTGGCACGCCTCCAGCCCCCACCTCTCAGGCAAGACAAGAAGGCGGAACTTAGTCTAGGAATGCTTCTTACTCTCCAGGGAGTTACCACCCCCAGCTCAACCAGACATTTTTAGAATGTAATGTTCATAAGTCTCCTTTTTGCAAGTTAGAGGATGCACATATTTGGATAACCCAAGAAACCTTGTTTTTTTTTTCATATTCTTTATTTTTTTTATTGTGGGTAAAAATCAAATTTTTCACAATACATACCAAGAAACCTTTCTTTATTGCAGTGTTATAAAGTGTTCAATTCTCACACGTGAATTGGTTAAGTATATATCTTGAATTTTTAAATTTGATTATCATGGATTTAGTAGAGCCCATGCCTAGTCATCAACAGAGGTTGTTTTGGTAATAACAATAAATGGAACAGAAAAAGTTACTCTGGATCCTATGCAGGAATATATTTGAAAGAATTATCAAGTATTTTTTTTTCTCACTTCTGCTCAAAGAGTGTTGTCAGAAAATTATGGAATCTTTATGGGTTAAACCATTCGATAGATCATAGAGCATATATTGTCTAAAAGAATTTTGCTTAAAATTCTACAAAAAGTTTTCCATTAAATTTCTTCAAAAGCATCACATTTAGTAAAATTAAATATTCTTGTATTATATTTATGTCTCTGGAAAGGCATAAGACACATTCTTCGGGGGGGGGGCCGGGAAATTTGGCCAAAGGGATTGACTGGTATAGTTCACCAAATGTCATCCTTGGGCCTTGTGGGTACAATCATTTTTCTTTATTATGGATAGACTAGACTTAATAGAGAGACCAACAAGCTCTTTGCTGCCTCCTCAAAAGCAATTGGTATTCTCCAAACGAGCACATAATATAAAATAATAGAAAAGTCACAGAACAGATTTTTCCTGAGTGGCGGGCCACCAGGGAGCCCCTCAGCTGGCTTTAACAAGTGCTAATGAGGCCAGCCATGCCAGTCGATCCCCACCTGGGCCAGTTACCTACTTATTTGTGCTACTCTGTCTCGTTCCTCAAAGGATTTAAAATGCCCTGCTTGGGTCAGGTTTTCTTACACAGAGAAAAGCTTCCCTCCTCATCTCAGCCACCTCAGCGCCCTCCCCGCGCCGGCTGGGGGTGTTCCGTCCCGAGGAGCGCAGAGCAAAGGTGAGGAAACAGCTCGTGCAAAACCTGGTTTCTAAAAGCCTTGCTCAAAGTGACCCAGCACAGAGGTCAAGAGATTAATTTACTCGTAACAGTTCTTTATTTTTCCCCCGTGGAAGCAAAGCCACCACAATGATTTCCTTTTTACGTGGAAAATGAATTTCAACAAAAAAAGAAATCTAAAACAAACAAAATTCCTGAATCAATGCATTCTTACACCCTGGCTGTTACCCAAAATAACCTGGCAATGACACGGGTGCTGAAGAAAACAGTATTTTATGAGTCTACCTTCTCTGGTCCTCCTGGGTATTTTTATTCTCCAAATTGGAGATTAAAAAAAAAAGGTTTATCTCTCAAGATCAAGAGGGAGTGAGGGGCATGTGTTCTTCAAAAGACTCAACAAGATAATAGATTTTTTTTAAAAGCTATTGGCTGAGTGTAACTTACTTATAGTTTCAAAGGGCCATTTTAAAATGAAATCTTTGCAAGCAATAGTAAAGAAACCTAGAACCCCCTGGGGTGATGGTTAAAGTTCTGTCAGGGATTTAAATCTAATTATTAGCCTGAAAGTGAAGAAGAGAAAACTGGCCAAGTGTCAGCCTGGAAAACAATAACAGCCGTTGTGTTGTTCAGCAGCCTGGTCATTAGTGCCTTAAAGGATAGTTCAGCACATTTATCCCTACCCTTGAAAGAAGGCCACAGAGGTTTCAATGTTTTCTGATAATAGCTTCCTTTCCTGTGGAGTAGAGATGCTTTCTAGGCTTCCAGATATTCTCTCTTCTGTGCACCTGGTAGGAGACCTTGGAGCAGGCTCTGAGTGCAGGCACTGAGGGAGAACTAGGTATGCTGGGAATCAGACCACCCTGCAGCCCTGCACGTCACAAGCTGTGTGACCTTGTGCAAGTAACCTAACTTCTCTGTGTCTCCGTGTCTTCACTGGTAAAATGAAGATTAAATGTGACGATTAACACTGTGCCTGGCCCAATGTAAGCACTCAGTAAGTGTGAGCTATTCCACTTTTTCTTGTTCTTGTTAAACATTGACTGAGGAGGAAAAGCAAAACAGCAAAACAGAGCCTAAAGATGAGCATAACATCAGAAGAAAGAGGAAGCCTGGAGGGGAAGGAGAGACCATGCAGAGATCACCTACCATCTTGCTTCAACACTGGCAGCTGACTTTAGTGAGAAAGCACCTCTTAGGTTACCTTGAATCGGACTTTTTATAGCCTTGGAACTGTAAGCTTTTACCTCAAATAAATACCCTTTGTAAAAGAAAACAAACAAACAAACACGAGATACCTACTGAAATACCTATCTTCCTCTGCTGGGTCATTGCCAAAGAAGCAAATAGAACTCCTATAAAGTGACTGGGAATAGGTTAATGTAACAAGTGCACATTCACTGCTGAAATGTTCACTCCAAGCACAATATTCGTATCAGGACACCCTCTGGTCATCTTAGTGAAACCAGAGAATGGGAGGTGACATTAGGGGAAGGCATTTGATAATTGCATTTTCTCCTTTCCTCTCATGGGAAGAAGGATGAAAAGGAAGGAGACCTTCCTGCAGACAGAAGTTCTTTGGAACTCAACTTCTCCTGCCAACATTATTCAGCTCATTCATTTATTCCTCCATGTCGGTGAGATTCTCAAGACTTCTGAAGATGTATTAAGAGCAGACCCTCCGACCACCTGAGATAGAATGGGATTAAGAACTCAGAGCTGTTTTCAGGCTAATAAAAAGCAGAAAGCAAATTCTAGTACATGGGAGTGGAGATGGGTGTTGAAAGCATTATTTCACAAATGGAAGTATTTCAGTCAGGAGGTTTTAATAAGGCTTAGGTTATGACTGTAATCATCCTGTTCTCTTCTCTAAAATTATTAGAGTCTTTGTTACATCAGTTCTCCTTGATGGCTATAGAGAGGGGGAAAAAGCAGCAGAGACACGCTGTGAATTGGCAGTGGCTTCTATTTACTACTTCTCCCGCCTACTCACATGCCCATGGAAGATACCCAGTTCAAGCGGGATTAAAATGCCAAGTGGGGCTCACTGGCATAAATTCTTTGAGCAGAGTACAGAAACTTGCTTTAGAAAGCACGTGTTTAAAGGCCACAGATTATTTTAAGGCACAGTTTTACATTAAGCCTTTAATGCTTACAATATTATAAACTTTGCATAGAGAGGGAAACTGAACTGTTCTAATGTGTCAGTGTTTTAGCTCCTGTCTCCCAACTTAACCAGAGATGTGTGGTGAATCAGGACCCCACAGTACACTGAAAAATGCCTCACTATTTATGTTTATCTGCTGTTTAGAAATTCAGTGACTATACTGGAGTCTTTTCTTTGTCTTGTCATCTGCCTCTCAGGGAACAGAGGATGATGCAGAGAGCCTATCATAGCACTATAATTATATCAAAAAGCAGGCACTTTTGCACTGAGTGTACATTTTGAATGTATCGTACAAAGCATGGGACTGTATAACACAGTGAATCCTGTGGTGGAAGATGGATGCTGGTTAACAGAATATAGTTTAGAACATTCTCTCATGAACTATAACAAATGTATAATACCAATACAGAGGGTTAATAATCCGGTGTTTTAATTTGCCAAAGGGCTGCCAATGCAAAGTACCAGAAATGGGTTGGCTTTTATAAAGGGAATTGATTTGGGATAAAAGCTTACAGTTCCAAGGCTATGAAATGTCCAAATCAAGATACCATCAGAGGTGCTTTCTCACCAAAGTCAGCTACTATTGATCCTGTTGTCCAGCCATGTAGTGAAGCAAGATGACTGCCGATCTCTGCCTGGGTCTCTGCCTTCCCCTCCAGATTCTACTGTCTCCCAGAGCCCAGCTGTGGGCAACCAGGCATAGGGCTTGTCTCTTTCCTGGCCTCCTCTATCAGTCTCTTTCCTTCTGAGTTCAGCTGCAAGTTTTCAGGCATATGGCTCATCTCTCCCTAGGCGTCAGCTCTTTGAACCTCTTGGGGACTTCTATCCTTGCAGCTCAGCCGTGGGCAAAACTGGAGTCCTTTCTCACCCATTGCAGGATCAAATACAGCAGCTTCCTTTTCCTGTGTCTCTGATTATATCACATCCAGCAGGAGGGCAGAGACAACCTGAGTCACACCTCAATGATGTAGTCCAGCAAAAGTCTCACACCCACGGGAATGGATTAGTTCAAAAACATAACCTTTCTCTTTTGGGGATTCATAAAAGAATTTCAAACTGCCACACAGGCACTTTTAGTTTTTATTAGGAACATCATCATTCTAGGCTATCAAATGAACAATATTTTATAGACACCTATCTCTTCTTTCTTCCTCCAAACCCTGAAATATAAATACATAGGAAATTGTGGAAATATCAGTGAATTTTCAGTGGCAGGATGTTCTGAGCAGTGAAAAAAATAAATAAATTGGCTCTATGCTGAAATTAACTGTGGAAGGAGAAAAATAAACACAGCACAACTAATTGCCTCCAAGCAGGATTAACAAGAATGTTGTTCTATTTAAAGAAAAAACAGCATTAATGAAAATTGAGCAATATCTTAGTGGAACTAGTAAATAAATAATGTATATTTAATTAAAAGCAAGACACAATTATGTCTCATTTCTTACTGAACCACTTAAATCAAGAAAGTCTAATGTGAAATGAGAAAAATCAACTCAGGACATCTTGTTACCTGCATATAATCAAGACTTCCTTGTCTCATACAAGCTTTATGGGTAGCAGCAAGGTGTAATTAGGAGATTAAAGCAAACTTCCCTGTTGGCTTTCAGTTCACGTGTCTAAAAGTCAACTGTTCAGATATAATTTCCTGGAAGTATTGTGAATGTTATACCATTTCCCTTATTGCTTTAACTCTGTGACTTTGATGAAAAGATACCATATTGGCCTATATGAGCACAGCTCATATCTATAGTTATAGCTATAGTTATTAGTATGTTGCTGTTATTTTCTGATAATAAAAGCAATACAGAAATGATAAGCAAAACATTTACTTAAGGTTTTGCTTCCTTTCAGCTAAATTTCCTGCAAAGTTCTAGGCATTGTGGTATGCCTTAAAAGCTAGGTTTGGGAGAAGACAGATGGTATGGGGCGGGGGGTCTCCACCTGTTTGGTTTAAATACCTCACCCTCAGTCAGTTTTCTAAGTTGCTTTCTCTCCATCTAGCCCAGCAACTGAGAGCCCAAGGTGAAATGTGAGTTCATCCTTCTTGCTAAGTCTAATGACAGTACGATCCTAGGCAATGAAACTAAGGTAGGAAGTGGAAGACCCTCTCCCTAGAGGGCCTCAAGAGCGAGTGTGCCCTGAAGTTGCCATCGATCCCCAGGAGCAGGAGATGACTCCAAGTAGTGCATGGCTTGTGTGTGTGGCTCTTACCAAATCACTTCTTGCCTCACTTCCCATTCACTTGCCAAGACTTTTGCCAGGATTGGTGAAAAGACAAATGAGTTGACATGTCAAGTATCTCAAAATCCTTGGAAGAAAGATGTTATAACATATACATCAAAGTCATTTCTTACTTCACTGTTAATTATGCAAACCTTTTTCTTTCCTTCTTCATCCTACAAGGTCTTATTACATCTTTCATGGCTGTCTCACCGGTTACTAGCCCTTTCATGCTGGGAAGTAAAATTATCAGCAAATACCCAATGAAACCCTAGAGATGGCCGGGAGGTGCCAAGCTTATATGGCAGAGGCAGTAGCAGCAGACTATAGCATGTGTAGCATTGGACAGTGAGGCGGGAGACCTCAGATCTTCTCTCTCCACTGTCATTGAGAAGCTGTGGGCCCCAGACAAGACGCTGTGGCTTTCTGCATTTCAGTTTCTTTACGTGTGACATGTAAGGCTTGGCCTAGATGTTTCAAAGGCTCACCCCAGCTCTACTAATAGACTATCATCTCTCACATGGAGTATGCCAGGACTTCAGGCCTGCATTTCTTCTCTAACCTCCACAAAGGAGTGGGCACAGGAAGGGGCCTTCAGAAGGAGCCAGGGCCCCAGCTCCTACCTCAGGGTAATATAAAGACCCTGGGAAGGAAAGGAAAAGGAGCTTGCACCTCTGTCCAGACTTCACTATCCCCTGGCATGCCCTGAGGACACGGGGCACAAGTCAAGGCCAAAGACCTGGTCCTCCAGTCACCACCGAGGATTCTAAAGGTTCCTGGCTCCGTAAGAAGGTTGACCAGAAAAGCCAAGATGAGAGTGATTTGGCAAGGACCCTTCAGCATTCAGGGTTCTATGTAGAGATGCAAACACGTCATGGGCAGATGGGTTTTATTTGGTGTACACAAAGATGATAAAGACATTTGCACCATTAAAAGAAGAAAGAGGAAGAGAAGAAAAACAGCAAAAACAGGATCTGGATTTCCAGTTTCTGTTAAAAAAAAAAAAAAAAAAGAAGAAGATCTGGCACACTAGGGCCACATCCCCATCCCCCAATAATTAGCTGGAGTTGCAGTCTCTGCCCTCTTTGGATAGAGCACATGTTCCCAAGTGCTCTGGCTCCTTTCAAAGTTGTTATTTGAGCCTGTGTTTTAGTTTTTTATCGTAGTAGAAAAATATTTTTCTGTGCCCATGAATCTACGAAAAGTGAGAAAGCAAAGCATATACCCAGAGGACTACATGTTTCACCAGCAAGTGGGAGAAAGCATCTTTGGGGAAGTGAGGAATATTGCTAATGTTTATTATGCAAACCCCTAGCATGCTTCACTCATTTTCATTGCCTGTCTGGCTCCTAAAGCCATTTTATTTTGTGGCCTTTAAAAGACTAGGAGCATGGAAATCTGCAGATAGCCTGCAACTTTTGTCCAGCCCCTTCCTCCTACTGAGTTCTGTGAGGTCGTGATGGCATTACCTTGGCACCTTACCCTGGCAGGAGTTCTGCAATCTGTAGCCCTGCTCGCTTCACCACCTGCAGTAAATTTAACAAATCTCATCCATCATTCTTCAAGGGAATAGGAATTTGGGAAACTAACCTATTGCTTGTTTGTTTGGAATGCTAATAACACGAATTACTATTATGATCTTCTCCATCTTTCATGTACATGAGGAAACTCAGATGCAGACAGGTAAGTTACTTGCCAAAGGATGGAATTTAAGCATCAGCTGGTCTAGAAAGGGCATCGGGTTGGAGCTCGTCCTTGCTCTGTTCCCTGGGGAAAGCAAGATGCCCTTCCCCCTCTTCCCCCTTCCCTGTTCTCCCAGCGTGAATGCATTGTGCTCACACACTAGCCCTCCGGTTGTAAAATGGCCAGCTTCCCGGGGTCACTCTGATCTAGCAGATGGGGCGGTGCAGGAAGACGAGCCAGCTGGTGTCTGCGCTGTGGGCTGCTACTTGATGGGCTGGCCCCTGCCAGCCGAGGCTGATCATGAAGGGCCGGGGCCTGGCATCCTTGGCAGAGCAGTGGCCCTGCGTGGACAAGGACAGGCGCCGGAAGCTCTTCCAGTTTTCTGCCAAGGACTGCCCAGCACTCTGTGCTGCCTGGTACCCAGCAGGGAGGGCATAGAGAAGCAGGTATGTAAATATTCATCCCAGCTCTGAAAAACTGACACCACTGAGCCAGGGTGGAGAGAGGGCTGATGGCAGGGAGCGCAAGATAAGTAATATGAGGCATGGAAGGAAAAAATAAAGAGCAACCCCACGGTATTGGCATTGGTGGGACTAAAGTACAACCCATGGTGTGAATTCTGGAAGGGTTTCCTTCAGTCATAGTCATTCATCTACTATTTGATGTGTACCTACTATGTGCTAGATACCTAGACAAGCATCAATTCCCCAGCATCCCTGGCTAAGACCACATGATCCACAGAAGTGTTTTTTGCCAACCATGAATCAGATCTGGAGTAAACCCTCTGTGTCTGAAGTTCTGAGTCAATATAGAAGCAACCAGTTCACCCAAATTCAGTTCTTTGGAAATGAATTCACCAAATGATTGCTTTGCAGAATGACCAGTTAACTGTAGCTACAAAGCAAATAATCGGGCTTAAAGCTTCTGCCCAGTGTATGTGCCAATGGAGTGTGACCTGGGTTCCAGGAAAACGGATAGAAGACTAACACCTTGAGCTTCTACTATATCCTAGCACTGCACCAGGTGCTTTATATACTGTTATCTCCCTTAAATTCAGAACACTTAACAGTAGGTTTCTTCAGAAATATTTTATTGAAGAACCATGTGAGGCACAGAGAGGGTAAGAAAAGTATCCAATGTCACACAGCTTATAACTAAGAACCAAGTTTCAACCCAGTTCATTCTGGCTCAAAGTGCTGGCTCTGTTTGCTCTGGCTGTGCCAAGGAAGGCTATGCTGGAGAAAACCCTTTTTGGTCTCAGAATGTTGAATTCACCTTAAACCCTTGAAAGCAGTTTAAACTAACTGCAAACATAATTTCTTCAACTATATTCCTAAAGAGCATACCCATTGTTAATTCTTGTATTAATATCTTCTTCCAGATGACTAAGACATGTTTGCTGGGGACAAGACCAGATGCATCTATTTCAATTTGATGACTGAGTTCAGACACACTGAAAGAAAGAAAAAAGGTACATTGAGAATAAAAAAAAAAAAAAAGAGAATATTTTCTCTTAGGAATTCTTCAGGTTTTAAAACCAAATATTTACTATAGATCTGAAGAAAAATGGAAATTACCATTCTTCCTTGATTCTAAGATATATAGCTTAGATAAGTCTGAAATCAGAACGGCTATCTTAAAATCAATGTATAATTTTAACGTGGCTGGTTTATCTCTTCTCTTCCCTCATCCCAAATGAGTACTGACATTCAAGTCAGGAGCCATCAGGAGCTGCAATTAAAACATTAGTGTGGCTTAAAATCAATGGCATCTTAGAAACAGGAAATACAGAATAATGATAAGAAGTCTGGTCAGAAGAACACTAATCTGTTTTCATATCCACCAAACCCTAGTGTATAACATGATAGCAATATATGTTTATTAAAAGGACAAGTACTTTAATAAAATAGACACTGATTTTTTATGAAAAATTATAAGCATATATGAAAGTACAGTATGTATTATAATGAACTCCCATCACCCAGCTTCGGTATTTTCAATTCATGGCCACGCTTTTCTCTGTCCCTGACCACCCTCTCTCTGCCCCAGATAATTTTGAAGCAAACCCCAGATATCAGAGCATTTCATCTGTAAATGTTTCAGTGTATATATGTAAAGACAAGGACTTCTCTTTGTAAATACAACTATGATAGCATCATCACAGCTCCCCCAAATCAATACTAATAATTCCTTAATGTCACCAAATATCCAGTGAGTATTTACATTTCCCTGATTATCCTACAAACACTCTCATTTTTCTTCTTTTGGCAGTTAATTTGCCTCAGGATCCAAATAGGGTCCATATTCTTTTCAGCCATACCTTCCCCCTCTTCTTTCTTCTTACTTGTTTAATTTTTTAATTACTTTTTATTGAAAACTGCACTGAACACTAAATGTCCACCTTTACAATAAACAATTTTTAATTTTTTTATTAGAGAAGTTGTGGGTTTATATAAAAATTATGCAGAAAATACAGAGTTGCCATATATATACCCTCACACACATGCAGTTTTCCCCAATTGGCTGCAGATGTGAGGGTTTATTTCTGAAATCTCAATTTGGTGCCATTGGTCTATATATCAGACTTTGTACCAGCAGCATGCTGTATTGATTACTGTAGCTTTGTTAATATGTTTTAAAATCAGGACGTGTGAGTCCTCCAATCTCATTCTTCATTTTCAAGATGTTTTTGGGTATTCAGGGCTCCTTATACTTCCAAATCAATTTTATGATTGACTTTTCCATTTCTGCAAAGAAGGCTATTGGAATTTTGATTGGGATTGCATTGACTCTGTAAAGTGCTTTGGGTGGAATTGATATCATAACAATATTTACTCTTCCAATTCATGAATCTGGAATATCCATCCCTTTATTTAGATCTTCTCTGATTTTTTTTTTTTAAAGCAATGTTTCGTAGTTTTCTGTGTACACAACCCATTACATCCTTGGTTACATTTATTCCTAGATAGTTGATTAATTTAGTTGCTATTGTAAATGGAAGTTTTTTCTTGATTTCCTCTTCAGATTGTTCTTTACAAGGGTATAGATACACTACTGATTTTTGCGTGATTTTGTATCCTTCACTTGACTAAATTTGTTTATTATCTCTAGTAGTTTTGATATTTTGATTACTGTAGTTTCATACAGATTTGTCAGGGTTTTCTACTTTTAGGACCATGATATCTGCAAATAGAGAAAATTTTACTTCTTCCTTTCCTATTTGGATGCCTTTTATTTGCTTTTCTTGCCTAATTTCTCTGTCTAGAACTTCCAGTACAATGTTGAATAACAGTGGTGACAGTGGGCATCCTTGTTTTTTTCCTCATCTTAGAGGGAAAGCTTTCAGATTTTCAGCATTAAGTATGATATTAGCTGTCGGTTTTTCATAGATGCTCTTTATCATGTCGAAGAAATTGCCTTTTATTCCTAGTTTTATGTTTTTATAAAGACGGGGTGCTGGATTTTGTAAAATGCCTTCCCTGTGTCAATTGAGATGACCAGGTGTTTTTTCCCCCTTTTGTTCTATTAATATGGTGTAGTATAATAATTATTTTTGTTATGTTGAGTCACCTTTGCATGCCTGGGATAAATCCCACTTGGTCATGATGTGTAATTCTTTTAATGTGCTGTTGGATTTGGTTTGTTAATAATTTTTGAGGATTTTGCATCTATTTTCATAAGGGATATTGTTCTGTGCTTTTCTTATCTTGTGGCATCTATATCTGTCTTTGGTGTGAGGGTAATGTTGGTCTCATAGAATGAATTACAGAGTGTTCCCTCCTCTTCATTTTTTTTGGAAGAGTTTGAGTAGGATTAGCATTAATTCTTCTTGGGATGTTTGGTAAAATTTATCAGTGAAGCCATCCTGTCCTAGGCTTTACTTTGTTAGGAGGTTTTTGATTACCGATCTAATCTCTTTACTTGTTTTTGATCTTTTGAGATCTGTTTCTTCTTGAGTCAGTGTAAGTCGTTTGTGAGTTTCTAGGAATTTCTAGGTTATCTAATTCATTGATGTACAGTTGTTCATAGCATCCACTCATAATCCTTTTTATTTTTGTATGGTCCGTAGGAATGTGCCCCCTTTCATTTTAATCATAGTTCTTTGCATCTTCTCTCTTTTTTTTCTTTGTCAGTGTAGCTAAAGATTTGTCGATTTTATTGATCTTTTCAAAGATGCAACTTTTGGTTTCATTGATTCTGTCTATTGCCTTTATAGCCTCAATTTCATTTATTGCCCCTCTAATCTTTGTTATTTCCTTCCTTCTGCATGCTTTGAATTTAGTTTCCTCTTCTTTTTCTGGATCTTCCACTTGTGAGGTTTTACCTCTTATTTGAGATCTTTCTTTTTTTTCAATGTAAGTATTTAGAGCTATAAATTTCCTTTTCAGCACTGCCTTTGCTGCATCCCATAATTTCAGTATGTTGTGTTTTCATTTTCATTTGCCTCAAGATGTTTTCTAATTTACCTGGTGATTTTTTTTCTTTAACCCATCGGTTGTTTGAGTGTGTGGCTTAATTTCCACATATTTGTGAATTTTCCAACTCTCACTCTGTTATTGATTTTTAGCTTCATTCCATTGTGGCTGCAGAAGATACCTGGTATTATTTCAATATTTGAAAATTTTCTGAGACTTGTTTTGTAAACTAACATATGATCTATCCTGGAGAATGACTCATGTGCACCAGGGAAGAATGTGTATTCTGCTGTTGTTGGGTTAAGTGTTCTGTATATGTCTATTTGGCCTAGTTCTTTTATAGTATTCATCAATTCTTCTAGTTCCTTTCCTTATTGATATTCTGTCTTGATGCTTTATCTATTATTGAAGGTGGTGTATTGAAGTCTACTACTATTAAAGTAGAAACATATATTTCTCCCTTCAATTCTGTCAATATTTGCTTCATATATTATAGGACTCTGCCATTAGGTACATATATATTTATAATCTCTATTTCTTCTTGTTGAATTGACCCCTTTATCAGTATATAGTAATTTTCTTTGTCTCTTGTAACTATTTTCAACTTTAAGTCTATTTTATCTGCTATTAATATAGCTACCCCAGCTCTCTTTTGGTTACTGTTTGCATGGTATATATTTTTTTCTATCCTTTCATTTTCAACCTATTTGTGTCTTTGAATTTAAGGTGAATCCCATTTACACAATATACAGTTGGATCATGCTTTTTTATCCATCTGCCAATCTCAGCCTATTGACAGGAGAGTTTGATCCATTTACATTTAAAATAACTACTGATAAAGAAGTACTTTCTTTTGTCATTTAGCTATTTGGGCTTTGTAAGTTTTAAACCTTTTTTGTCCCTCGATTTTTCCATTAATGCCTTCTTTCATTTTATTTGATTTTTTGTAGTGTTCCATTTTGAATACCTTCTCTTTTCCTTCTGTATATATTTTCTGATATTTTCTTTGTATTTACCATAGGGTTTAAATTTAATATCATAAATCTATCATAATCATGTTTGGTTTAATACCAACTTAATTTCAATAGTATATACATACACAGTTCCTATATACCTCCATCCCCCACTTTTTTGTTGTACTTGTTACAAATTATATCTGTATACATTGTATGTCCACAACTATAGTTTATAATTCCTTTTTATACATTTGCCTTTTAGAACCTGTAAGAAGTAAAGAGTAGAGTTATGTACTAAAAATTACAATGTAATAGTACCAATTACCCAGATGGTTATATATACCAGAAATCTTTATTTCTTCATGCTGCTTTGATTCACTTTTCTTTCAATCTGAAGAACTCACTTTAGCATTGCTTGTAGGATTGGTCTAGTGGTAACAAATTCCCTCAGCTTTGATTTATCTGGGAATATCCAGATAAATATGAATATACTTTTCATTTTTGAAAGACAGTCTTGCCAGATATAACATTTTTCATTGGCAATTATTTTCTTTCAGCACTTTAATATTTCCTCCCACTGCCTTCTTGCCTCCATGGTTTTTGATGAGAAATCGGCACTTAATCTTATTGGAATTCCCTTGTTCATAGCACGTTGCTTTTCTATGCAGCTTTCAGAACTCTTTCCTGTCCTTGGCATTTCACAGTTTAACTACTATGTGTCTGAGTGTGTTCTTCCATTTTTTCCTGTTTGGTGTTCATTGGGCTTCTTGAGTATGTATCTTTGTATCTCTCATTAAATTTTGGAAGTTTTCTGCCATTATTTCTCTGAATAATTAAATCATTTCTTCTGCCCCTTTCTCTCTTTTCTTTCCTTCTGGGTTGCTTATAATGCATATATTGGTATGCTTGATAGTGTCCCATGGGTCTCTTGGGCTGAATTCACTTTTGAAAAAAAGCCAATTTATTGAAGTACATCATTCATACATGAAAATACATAAACTATAAGTGTTCATCATGAACTTACAAAACAAACATGTATAACATCATACAGGGCTCCCACACATCACCCCACCACAAACACCCTGCATTGTTCTGAAACATTTGTTAACAATTCATGAAATAGCATCGTCAAAGTATTACTACTAATGATAGTCCGTATCTTCCTCCACTATACATTTTTTTAAGGATTTATTTATTTATTTATTCACCCTTATCCATTTTTACCCCCCTCCCATTTTTGCTGTTTTTGTGTCCATTCACTGGGCAACTCTCTGTGTCCATTTCCTGCCCTCTCTTCTCATCCTTCTCCTCCTGTCTTCACTGAGATTCGATCCTCGGAATATCCGATGTGGAAGAGAGGCATCCTATCGCCTGTGCGACCTTAGTTCCTGGTTTTTCGGTGTGTCTCGTCTTGGCTCTCCCTTGTGTCACTCTCCTGTTATGTCATCATCTTGCTGCATGGCTCGCAGGGCCTGATGGTGCACGCACGCACAGGGCCTGACAGCTCGCGGGGCCTAGCAGTATACCCGCGCACGAGGCTGGCGGCCCACGTGCCTTCTATATTTTTCTTTTCTTTTCTTTTTACCAGGAGGTCCCGGGGATCGAACCCAGGTCCCTCCATATGGGAGACAAACTCCCAACCACCCAAGCCACATCCATCCCCTTGCTATATGTCTTAAGGTTGACCAAAGGTACCCAAAGTTACAGTCTTTTCCCATATAGGATGGTCATATAATAAATCAGGTTTAGTTTATCACCAGCTTTCTAAAAACCAGACCTAGAGAGAACAACTAGGTCTGGGGACACATGCATGGTTTCTAATATAGCGAATGTTTAGCCTGCCCTGATTATCACAAAATCAGGACAGTGAGAATATTCACACTGAATTCACTTTTTAAATTCTTCTTTCTTCCTGCTCTTCAGCCCAAATCATTTCAGTTGTCTTTACTTTGAATTGAATGATTCTTTCTTCTGCCTCCTCCAATCTGTTGTTGAAACCCTCTAAGGAATTTTTCTTTTGGTTATTGTGCCCTTCACCTCCGGTATTTCTGTTTGGTTTCTTTTTAAAATTTCTCTTTATTAAGATCCTTACATTGTTCATTCATCAGTTTCCTGATAACCCTTAGTTCTTTCTCTGTGTTTTCCTTTTTCTCCTTGAGCATATTAACAATTATTTTCTTAAAGCCTTTGTCCAGGATATCCAAATCTGGTCTTCCTCATTGATGGATTTTGGAGTTTTATCTTGTTCGTTTTAATGAGCTATCATTTCCTGTTTTTGTCTTCTAATCTTTTGTTGCACCCTGTACATTTTAATATTTTTTAAACTGTTAACCCTGGGATTTATTCCCTGAGCTCTCTGTTCCTTAAGTTTGTATCCAGGTAGCGATATGACAAAAATTTCCTTGAGTGCCAATAGCTAATAAACCAATGCAAAAACGTGTTAAATCCTGCACGATTGTGTGGGAGAGAGTGCAAACTACAATGTGAATTATGGTCCATGCTCAGTGGCAATGCCCCAGGATGCGTTTATCAATTGCAATGAATGTGCCACACTAATGAAGGATGTTGTTTATGAGGAGAGTGTGGGAGGTGTGGAGAGTGGGGCATATGGGAATCCCTATATTTTTTGTGTAACATTTATGTAATCTAAGTATCTTTTAAAAAATTAAAAAATATTAAAAACAAAACAAACAAACAAACAAAAAACCCACTTGTTAAAGTCTTTACAAATTGACTTTGTGTTAGCTGGTCTCTCCTACAGAGTTTAGCCCTCCTATCAAGATGATCAGCCCAAGGCCAATGAAGTATATTGTCCTCTCTGTCTTTTCTGAGCCTAAATCTTTCCTGGGCTTCTGTTTGTTCATGGCCTTGGGAATACCCTTGTTTACAGAAATTCCAGTGCCCCCTCTACTCCCTAGGCAATAGACATTCCCCCTCTTCAGGGTGCTTTATTGTATTTCTTAAAGCAGGTAATCTTTACCCCAGGCATCTTAGACTTAATATTTCTTGTACAGCTTTTTCTGTCAGTAAGCTGCTTCTACCTGCAGGGCAAGTTCTGGGAGGGTGAACCAGAGATTAGTTCCCTGTTTCTTCTTTCAGGCTACCACCAGATAGATTGTCACTGACATACAGGCACCCCAGTATGCACATAGGGGTGATTCTGCTCCCTCCTGAACAGGGTCAAGGACTCACAATGGGAGTGCAGACTGGCTCCACACCACACTGAAGAGGGGATATGGGATTTGCTAGTAAGTGTGCCATGAACTTCCACTGTTTAAAAGCTGCAATTTCTTGATTAGGCACTCACCCAGTTACTGTAGCCCTTTAATTGTGTTCCTAGAATTTTGAGGAAGATGTCTCTGCTAGTTTTTGCTAGTTGTTCTGCTAGTTGTTCTGTGGGAGAATGGCTCCCTGGAGCATCTTATGCTGCCATATTGGTCAACTGGAAGCTCATTTCATTCTCTTACATGTTTTTATTTCTTTTTCCCCTGTTTATTGCTGTTGTTGTTAAAGTAAGCTGGTCTTTTTTTTCTGGTAATGTCCTATAGTTTGGCTTTTATTGATGACAATTCCCGTGATATTATTTCATATATTGCCTTTCCTCCTACATTTCCTACAAATTTGTAGTTGTGGCTGGAGGTTTGTTAAGACTTACTAGGGATTTTTTGTCATTTCAATTGGAGATACATAATACATATTGTCTGTCTGTTTTGGATGTTGTTAGCTGTTGATGATGATTGCTTAGATCATAACCAGCACTCTTGATATGACTGCTGCATTTACTAAAACAACTGCCTGATTTACTAAAACTACCTTGAAATATGCGTAAGAAGTATAACAATTTTAAGATGGTGGATATGCTATCTGTTCTGCCCTTGATCCTTTTGGTTAGAAGGAAGAGCAATACCCTTGGGTTGGCCCAAATAACAGTAGATTCCAGTGCAGTCTGTTCTGCACTGATGTGAGACTTGTGAACCTGGGTAACCTTACTTTTGGGGGGAAAAACGTTATATAAACTTTTTTCCCATTAAAAATAAAGGGTATTTGGGGTTAAGATGGTAACTGCAGAAATCTCCACAACAAAAGCATTATTATAGTTTCAAGCATGTACCTAGAATATAAAAATGTACCCATAAAAATGCAAAATGTGGGGAGCAGAAGTAGCTCAAGCGGTTGAGTGCCTGCTTCCCATGTACAAGGTCCTGGGTTCATTCCCCAGTACCTCCTACAAAATAAATCAATAAAAAGCAACACGTAATTACATCTAGCACTTGCTCAAGAATCATGGTCTTGCGCCATTACCAGCACAGCCCTTCTTACACATTGCTGGTACCGTTAGTACAATAAAGGAGTTGTGACACTTAACCAACAGGTCTTCCCCTCTGCTCACACAATCCACTTCTGTATTGGTCATAGAAGTCTGCACGTGTCCCCTACTTAATTAATCATGTTATTTCCCATTTATCATATGAAAACTCGTGGGGTTTTTTTGTTTGTTTGTTTGTTTTGTTTTGTTTTTTTTGGTTCTATCAACTTCTCTTCAAACTAGCTTCCTCCTACTTTACTCTGCATGTCTCTTCTTGGCTACTGAGGTACAATTTAGGACTGCCCTCTGCACAAGGTTGTGGGTAAACATTCTTGGTTTAGAAGCATCTGTCCAATATGACAGGCATTAGAATGGCCCAATATGTAGAGCAGACGCTTTCAAACTTTTTGTGACCATTACTTAAAAGTTTGATCTCAAATAGGTAATTAAGGACACTCATACATGTCTGTATGTAGATGAGTGTATAATGGAATGTGATTGATTATATATCTATATATATTTGTATGTGTATATATAGACATAAAACTATAGCTTCACACACTATCATTCTTGCTGTGCACTCTATATTTTATTTTCTATTCTACTCCTTTTTTTAAAATGCTGTTTGTGACCCACTGAATTGGTTCCAAAATCCATGGATGGGTCATTACTTTCATCTTGAAAACCACACCCTACAGTAAAGGCTGAGATTGGACAGCATCAAAGGAAGGTCCTTGGGAACTAGAGTGATTCCATATGCAAGAATTAAAAATCTTAAGAGACTGAGTTTTCATTACCCTGTGAATCAGATCAGAAATCAGAACATGTTTATATTTGTCCCATAATAGGATGTTACTATCTCAACCTTAGGTTATCTGGCAGCTATTTGGTTGTAATTTGTGATCAGGTTAATCTAGGAAATAAATGAATTCCCTACAGGGATCTATCAGGGAGAGAGAAGCCCACTGGTCTGCAGAATGCCATCCAGGAGCACTGCCTCTTCTATTGCTGCCTTGATGGATCTGCACTTCTAAACAATAATCATCCATCACACCAACCCAATTCTATTTTTCTAGCTCTCTAGCTCGACAGGTACACTGGGCTCTCTGGAGCCACAAAGGGAAGAAAATATTCCCTCCAACACTACTGCATGATGAATTCTTCCACCTCTACATAAAACCTGCTTATAGGGCATGTCTTTTTGGCTTTTTGAATGTCCACAGTATGGCAGGGGAGCTGGGTTGAAAAGCAATAATGCTGCTACCCAGACAACTCACATTGCCTTACATTTTTCAAGACTTTTCTTATAAAAAGCAACCAGCACCAGGGTTAAAGAGAGAGAGAGAGAGAAGCGAAAAGAAAAACCCACACAATATCAATAAGTTTACCCTTGAGATTAAGTCACTTTCTCAGATAGGGTTTTCACAATGTAAATTTTTTAAGCATTCTGCTTAGATTTTAAGATATTTGGGCAGAAAGCTAATTTCCCTCTGGGTTTTATTCAACACCAAGTGCTCAGTTTCCTCCTAACACACACACATACGCACACGCGCGCGCACACACACACACACTAGCATATGTGGAAAGTGATTTCTATGACAGACCTAATTTCCCATTTATTAGGAGAAGGGAGCTCTTCTTCTAGAAAATGATCAACACAGAAGTGTTAGTGCATGAGTTTAATAGTATTTTTGGTAGCTGGGAAGGAGGAAATAACCCATGAGTCATGAAAAACCTGAAAAGTTTATTCTGATGTTTATTTATCTGGAACTAAATTTGCAGGGAAATAAAATCACTCTGGCAGCTAAAACTACACACTCACATTCTTTTGTATGAATTAATTATACTTAACTGTTCTGTAATGTCCTGATTAATTATTTCCTGTTCCAGTAGGTTGATTGTGCATTTGTGATACTAAACTTGCATCGTGATGAGAATCTGGGACCCATTTCTCATCTTGCTTGAGGCCCCCGTAGAGTTGATCTGAACACTAGCTTCAAAGGAAGCCCGCAACTTCATCAGCACCCTAGGAGGGCTGTGTTAGAGCAAAGGCAATGACAATGGAACTGTATTTTAGGCCCAGGGCTCAGAATCACCACTTATGACGAGCGGAGATTTTAACTCTGCACGGCTTTTGAGAAGCGTGGCTCTCTGCCTTGCACAAACACTGGGTGACCTGTTTCCCCCCATCAGGCTCTCTGATGTGTCTGAAGTGATCGAGGTTCTAGAAACTATTGGGGCAGGAGCACTGTCAAATAGGCACTGAAGATGGGAGAAGCTGAGTGTATTTGTTTCCTATTGCTACTATAATAAGTTTCTGCAAATATAGTGCATAAAACACAAATTGATTATCATATAATTCTGTAGGTGAGTGGTCCTAAGATCAACATGTCAGCAGGGTTGCTTTCTTTTCAGAAGCTCTAGGAGACAATCTTCTAGCCTGCCTTTTCCAGTTTCTAGAAGCCACCACATTCTTTGGTTGATGGCCCCTTCCTCCATCTTCAAAGCCAGCAGCATAGCATCTTCAAATCTCTTTCTCTCTGACCTCTGCTTCCATGGTCACATTTCCTGCTCTCATTCTCCCACCTCCCTCTTTCTCTTATAAGGGCCCTTCTGAGTACATTGGGCCTGACTTGATATTCCAGGATAATCTCTTCATCTCAAAATCCCTAATTTAATCACATCTACAAAGCCCCCTTGCCATGTAACAGGTGCTGGGGATTAGGATGTGAACATCTTT
>JAQZBX010034162.1:0-25097 GCA_029593785.1 Cabassous unicinctus
TAAGAGACAAAATTATTTTTTCATTTCATTGCCATCTTTTTACTTGAGAACTTTTATACTCTGAGTGGGCAGATTATATAGTTATTATCAATGAAAAAAATAAACTTTTCAAATTAGTTCTGTCAAGAACATTTACTGACACTTTTTACAGGCACAACTAACTACCTAGAGGTTGCTGTAGACCAAAGAAATAGGCGCCACGTGTCCATCCCTTGAGGAAAGTTTAAAACGCATGCACGCACACACACACACTCATGAAGACACAAAGCAAGAAACATCAACTTGCATTAGGACTTGGGCACCCGCGAGCTCTGACATGGAGCTACTCCGGGGATGAAATGAAGACGCCTGGTTTGATCGGGAAGGAAAACAGTGCTGATAGAAATGGGCAAGCAGTACATTCCTGCTGTGAGGAATGGATTAATTGTGCAAAGGAGAAGACCAGAGAGGGAAGGGTTTCTGGGGAACTGGAATAAGAGATTGAAGGTGGGTGAAGGAATTTCTTGATGATTTGTATAAGAAAAGAAAATCAGTTTAGGAAAAGTAACAACACTTTAACTGAAAATTCCAAGAATCTGAATGTTGAGCATACCAATAGCAGTATATTGGGACACAGAAAATGTTATGATTCTGACTGTCCTTTTAAGGATTGGAGGAGGTGAGGAATAAACAGTTGTTAAATGCAAGGATACAAATGTTTACGTAAGAGACATAGAGGTGGGGTTTGGGGCTTGGGGGAAGGGCTTGGGATGGGCAGGAGAGAGGAATATGCTATTTCCTGTGGTTCCCCCATCTACAGCCCACTGTATTAATCCAGGACAGTGCCATTGCTACCCCCAAACTCATCAGACTCATTCTTGCCTTCCCTCTGTCGGTTCTCATCATCCCATTCTCAGGGCTGAGCTCAAACCCCATCTTCCCAAAAAGCTTTCCCTGACTTTACTTTCTGGGAACTCCAGCTCACTGATAATTCATACCGGGTACTTTACCTCCTCATTAGAGCAATACTAAACAAGCCCTCATTAGTCTTGTTTTCATCCTGATCATGTGTTCCTTAAATTCATTTGTTATATTTATTCTGCGTGCCTCACGGAGATGTACTGAACCATGTCTGACTCACGCCTCTGACGGGTTTCATCTGGACTCTAGCAGGAGACAGAGCTGTTGCTTGATTTCAATCCCGTGTGGTAAGTGACAAAGGGTTCAAGTAAGAATACAACCGTCATGAAAAATCAGGTGTAGGGACAGGAGGAGATCTTCCCACAGACTTGTTTGGGTGGAGGGTGCAGTGGGGAGACAGTTTGAAAGGACTTTGGAAGGCCCACAATAGACCTCAGGAGAGAAAAAAAGTCTTTTAACTTCCTTATTTGTTCAACAATTAAAAAGAGTGGGGAAAGAAAACCCAAAAAATAATTAAGCTTATTTCTCAGATTTTATCTAGAGGACACACTTTGCTAGTTTCTGTCTAAACTCGACAGTGTACCAAGGAGTAATTTTAAAGAGATTATAATCACAACTTTAGATTTTAATGATACAAAGAAAATTAAAGGCAGGACCTATAAGTACCTTTTGGAAGGATTTAAAATGTTTCTGAATCTCTAGGAAGAAAGTGCAGCAGGGTTTTAAGTAGAATTTTTTAATTGATTATGTATCATGGATTGGAACAGCTCAAAAAATCTTGACAATTTTAATTTTGAGTATGCTGGGACTCCAGAGACGGAACGAGGGTTTCACATCCATCTATTACATGAGCATCCTACCAGAAGGTTAATCGTGTTAGTATACAGATGCTAACTGTAGTGCAGCTACCAGCACCTAACAGAAAGTTGAGCCCCTGGTGCAGGTACAGGCCTCCTACCAGGCTGTTAACTTGGTTAGCTCGATATTGGCACATCATGGGTATATTAATGAAAATAAAAGATTAGTTTGCATATGAAAGTTTTCAAATTCAGAATGCAATAACATCCCACATTTTTACAATACATTTATATTTCACTATTTCCCTACCCATTGCCTCAGGTTATTCCTTTCACCTGTGAGGTAGTTGAGGCAGGAATACCTATCTCCCTCTCCCAGAAAAGAAAACCAGCAGCAGTGAAGATGCCGATTTCCTTGCCCATGGTCTCACAACTGGGAGTGATTATTGTATCTGCACTACACAGCGCCAAATTGACTTCTCAGATTTTCTGATTTAATAAGTGCAGTAGATTATGTACCCTAGGGGGGAAAAATGTTCTTAATCTTAATCCATTCCTATGGGTGTGAACCCATTGTAAATAGGACTTTTTGAAAATGTTAAGATGTGGCCCAAATGAATCAGGAAGGGTTTTAATCCTATTTCTAGAGGTCTTATAGAGAAGGCCACAGAGAGAAGCCAGGGGAAAAAAGCTGGACTTCAACAGAACCTGGAAGAGAAAGGAGAAGATGCCGCCATGTGCCTTGCCATGTGAAGGAAAGGGCCAAGGGCCCACGGATCGCCAGCAGCCAGTCCCAGAATGCCATAGTCTTTATGGAGAAAGCATCGCCTTGCTGCTGCCTAGACTCCTAGCCTCAAAACCGTGAGCTGGTAAATTTCTGTTGGTAAGCCAACCAACTCTATGGCATTTATTTTAGCAGTTAGGAACCAAAGTTAATAAGGCTGAATGTGCACTGTGTCCTATAAAAAGTGGTATTTATTTTTGGTTACACAAAAATCTTAGAGACTCAAAGACAAGACAAGAGCACTTAAGAAACTGAGTAAGTTTGGAATCAACTTCTTTCTTTCCTAAGAGACTTTATTGTAACTTTCTTTTTAGGCTAATAAATACTTTTTTCAAGGAAAATTATATAAAATAGCCCATGGCTACAGAGGAAAAAACGATGGTGGTCTCATCAACCTTAAGCAACTAGAACAGTCTGGCTAGAAGACCTCGGCCACCCAGTTCTATAGGTGCTCAGCAATTGTAGTTTAAAAACAAAGCAATCCCCCAAATATTTTATTAATAAATCCTCCACTACTTTTTCATAGTTAAGAAGAATACAGCCTATGCTGATGTATAAGGTGATTTAGATGATTAAATCAAAGCTTTGCTTGTGATTTAACCTGGAGAACACTTCCCAGCTATCACTTCAAAACACTTATAAAAAAAAAAAAAAAAAAAAAAAAAAAAAAAGGGGGTTGGGGGAAGCTGGTGGTAAAGTGTAGGTCAAAGGTCTACTTCACAGAGAACAAGGACTCACATTAAAAGCCAGAATCCCAGCCAACATAAGAATGCTGGAACCTGCTGGGGCCTGTCTGTACTTCCCATGCTTTAGAGGGGTTTCTAGCACTCATTCCGCAAGCAGGATGCTGTCTGTCCCTCGTGTATTTTCACAGAAGTCCATTTGCTTTCCTTCCCTGGCCTCTTTGCCATGGGCTATGTCTATCATCGGGCACGATCTATGTGGCAGAAGTTAGTGCAGATCTCTGGGGAGAAGCCTCTGAAGGCCAGATGGGCTGTTTAAAACCAGGGTTTTTTTTTTTCCCCTTTCTTGTAACAAGGATTTCAAACGACAAAGTTTTCCTTTTCAGCCTAGTAATAGCTTATGTTTTCAAAGAGAATGTCCAAGTTAGGTAATAAAAATTGCAAAGCATTTACATTTATTTTCTTGATAGAATTCTATATATTTTAACCAAAACCGAAGTCACATAGACAATAAAACTGGTATCGATCAGTGATTAATTATTGCTATAACTTGATTTCAAGGAAGTTCCATATAACTTTTAATACTTGTCACTTAAAATAACAGAAGATGCTGAAAGAACTGAAACAGAATACTAACTTAAAAAATTCTATTTTAAGCAAAAAAAAAAAAATTCCAAAATGTAAAAAAAAAACAAGAAATAAAACAAATGAGTTGACTGGCAAAGCAATTATGGAGAAATTTTGAGTATCAGTGCAGCTTCAGTAGCTATTCTCCAACTCCGTCATGTCATTTTTATGCTGGAAAGTACAAATCTCTTCTTTATCCTAGCAGTCATAAATTATTATAAAAAGGCTTACCATATATTTTTTTAAACCATATCGTTGAGTCATTTCTTTAGAAAAATACCACTTCTAGAAATAATGAAAAACTTTAAAATTCAAATAGTATTTGTGCTAAGCAATTGCAAGGCTCTAAATGCCTATAAATGGAAACAGTTCAGTTATATTTGAAAAACTATAGACAATCAGATCAAAGGAAATAAAGGTGATGTTCCTATATCATTCTCACTTCATACTGAGGCACAGAGAAGTGAGGCAACATTAACTGCAGAGTTGTGAGCCCTTCCCTGTAACCTTCAAATAAATCTCTGCCCTTATTTGAGTTTGAACCCCAATCTCTTTAACAGAACAAACAACATTGTATACGAAGGAGGAGTTAGAATTTGTGTTATTTTCTCTTTAAGTGAGGGCAATAAAGCTCAAGGAAAATAAACACAGTGGAGTGTCCAGGGCACTGTGGGTTTGGCACATGTACATCTGTGAAGCTTCTCCCATCTATCACGGCAAACCTGGGCGCCTTCTCTGGTGCAGAAGGACAGGGAAGTTCCGCACAATCACTGCTATTCTGAGGCAATAAAACACTCAGGCATTTTTCCACCACCATATCAATTCTGTGATGCCCCAATCCAGCTCTACTTACTATGAACAAGTGAAGATTGCTTTGAACATACTACGATAATGAACCAAATTTTTAAAAAATTATACTTAATTCCAAATTCATTTCCCAAAATAAAGCTAATTAGAATACATATGAATCTCAATTTTTAACTTTCATTGTGGCACGGCCCTCTCCACCTCTGGCAAGAGTTTATATATTTTAGATACAACACTATATTCTGGAGATAAAAACAGGAATAAGAATGGTCACGACCCTCAACTGTCTAGAATCATCAGAACTATCTTATTACAGAAAGCTGAGTTTTTCTCAATGCTGAGGCTTTACCAATTAAGTGATCCAATTTAAAGTTTTCAAGTGTGAAAATCTTTTGCAAATGCACTATACACTTCCTTACCTCACAAAGACTGCTAAACAAAAGTCCATTTTCTTCATATGACTCAGCCTCATCATGTTCATGCTGAATGGGAGGTGGGGTTAAATGGGTGGCGATGCCGGCAAGAACTCCGGAACTTGCATTGTTTTAAAGAATTACAAAAATCTTCATTTCAAGTCAGTTGTCTTTTTCACAAAAAGGGGGAATAAAAGTTGTTTATGACACACTGGGCAGATATTCTGTGCAATTGGTCAGTGAATTAAAGGCTGAAGCAGCTCCTCATAAGCAGTTTCTTACCCTTTGAATACACACATGCCTACACTCACACAGAGAACGAGGCCACACTTGACTCTCCCTAAGCCTGTCATTTGATTGGTGAGCAGCACTGAGAGCTCTGCTTTTTCTGAACTGACCAGTGGTCTCAGGACACCTTCTGTCTGCCCACACCCACTCATCCAGCAGCAAACTCATTTGCATCAAGTTTGTCAATGGAGTGTGAAGAAAAACTTCTTCACGCCATTTTCAGAACTGGTGTCAGAACTCTAGGCACAAATCAAGTTTGAAATTAAATCTTTGGTATTTCAACTGGATGAAAGTCCAGCAGAGTGCCTAATGATGATAAACGTGACCAGGAAGATGTTAAAAACTAAAAGGCAAGGATTTTGCTTCCTCAGGGCGAACACTACAGTTGCCTAAGAATGAAAATATTTTGTCTTTCTCAGTTAAACCTAAATTTCTAATCTTTAGCTGGGGATGCACAAAAGAAATAATAAAAGCAGGAATAGAATTTTTCAGCAATCTTGCAGCAAGGGGGAAAGCAACCTGATTTCCCATCACCAAGGTTTTACTTTAGGGGAACTTAATGCAAATCAAACAAAAATCTCATCTTTTTGGCTTAAAATGGCATGTGCCAGATTGCCCAAAGCCTGCCACGATAGAAGCACTGAATGCTGGAAGTGGCCAGGTCTAGAAAAGTCACCTGGGTCAAATGAGGGCACTAAGGAAGGCTAGTCTTGTTCACAAGGGTAGGCAGTGGCTAAATGGCAATGAACTGCCAATTAAATCTGTTTCTCAAATGCTGTGAAAGTATTAAGGCACAGAGCTCAGAAATGATCTTCTATGTTTTTTCTTTATAGCTTCTGAGCTAATTATAGCTGGTAGTATATTGCAGTACCGCATATGTAAAGATCAAAACTACCTTTCAGAAAGTTTTTTTTGTTTTGTTTTGTTTTTTTTGAAGACCTTCCCCTACATGTGCAGAACTGCAGGGTCTGGCAGTTCTAAACCATTATTTATTTCGAATTTGAGTAGCTATGCTCGAGTAATGTTTGATACTATACAAACTAAATAAATTGCCATTTTAGGCATTCTTCAATGTTTTCTAGCTCTTACCCTTTAAAAGTCATTGCTCAGGGCTGTGGTAAGGATTAAATGAGATTATATATATAATTAAAATAGTCTTTGGCATATAATAAGTGCTCAATAAATGTTAACTGTTTATTACATGGGCACTAGTTTTCCATACCTATATAGCATAGGCTTGTCACATTCCCTTCTTCTTCTCTATTTCCAATTTCTGAACTGAAAATTTTGATGTTGAAATGGCTTTTCCTCCTCTTTCTCCACTTTTTCCTCACATTCAAAGTGGTGAAGTGACTGCAAGGATTACTGAGGCATAGGAATTGCTTGATACCTCTTTCTTTCCCCAGCACTACAGAGCTTTGTCAGTGGCCCTTCTGTGCTTCCCACTGCTCTAGCTTTTCCAACAGCTGCCACCCACTGTTGCCAGTGTAGCTTTTTCTCTTGTCAGATTTTCTTCTCCACGCCCTTGGCTGCTTTCTCCTGTTTTTCCATTTTTTTGTATCACTTACAAAGAGCCTCATCTTGATTGAACAATTTTCCTTCCTTACCAGCACATTCATTAGATATGACTACTTTTTAAATTTATTTTTATTTTTTTGCTATGCTTATTGGTTACTGGGTTCCTGGAGTTCTCTTTGCTGGTAAGGAAAAATACATTCTTGCTGGGGAATGGTAGGGAGGAACTGGAACTATTACAGAAGGCAGAACCATAATGAAAATAATATTAACTATATTGTCAACAGCAAAACTGAAACAACCATTTGCATTCTTACTACAGGCAGAATGTTGGTCAGAGTGGTTGACCTGGATCATCTCAATGAAATCTCACGATACTGTGGCAGTAGATGATGATATGCCCATGTTCAAGATGAGGAGACCGAGACAGCAAGAGGACAAGCCACAAGCTGAAGGCCCTCAGTTAGTGTGGGCTGGGCTGTTACAGGGATTCTGACTTCAGAACCTATCCTCTTAATCAGGGTACAAGACTGCACTGCATCTTTAGTCCCATCCTACTGGTCTAACAGAACCAAAGAGGTGATCATCATTAATTTTCTTTAAATCAATCAGCATAACAGAATAAACACATATATCATACTTCAGCTTCTTTGAGTTATCTGGGCTACTGAATATTTTTCTAGTATTACTAGAAATTCTAGTGGATAAATCTCTCTGAATAACTACTCATCATAGCTTATATTTTAGAGGTTGAAAAGATCTTCCTGGAGAAAAAGCTAGGTAAAAATACCCTCAAAAAGCTAATATACATATACTCTCATCCAGGATTTTAATAATTTTCAATAACTTTAGGACAAGACTGATATAAGTAAAATTCATTGTTATTCATTAAGGATGAAGAGAATTGGGGAAATTTGGAAAATAATTTCAGACCTTACAGAAATGAGTATTTTTAAAAACAATTACTAAAACGATACCCAAAGGTCAATGGACTCTCACTATTTGGCACAGAAGTAGTTTAATAATGATGAAGGAATTTTCATAATGCATTTAATATTTAAGAAATATCTATTAAACAGAATGTAATTCTTTATCCAAATCTGGCCATACTTATTCTACAGCATATTTTATATATCGTGATCCATCATCATATTGGCAAGTTAAGTTTCAAGTTCATGGCATATTATCATTCTGGCTTGGTAAGTGGAAGTCATTCCCAATAATCTAAAATTGAGTGAAATACCATTACAGAAATACCCATATGAATACCTCAGCCATAGTAAATAGGCTTTTAAATTTCACTAGAAATGCCGTTCAACCAGAGGATACACAAAAATACCAAAACATTTTAATGTGATATCTAACAAGCCTAGATGCAACAAAACCTACAGGTAGAAAAGCAATGATGTGATTGGTGTTACACATTTCCTTATTTCTTTTTTAAAATAAAGAGTTTTTTCCCCTCCAACTTATTATCTTTCTCTTCTCTCATTTTTACTCTTCTCTCTATTCTAGGGCTTATATTATACTCTGGTAGCTGATTAGAACTCCTAGGAACTGTTTGTTCTGCACAAGCTTTTGATCTGGGAGGAGAACAAGATAAAAATAACTCTCTAGTGCAATATTTCTCAAACTATCCGAGATGCAGGACATTTTATTTTTCCTTATTCCTTCACAGACTGATACTTAATAAAACACAATAGCAATGTATTACTAGAAGAAGGAAATGGGGGAAAAAAGACTTATATGAACTAAATACAATGAGTAAACTTGTAGAGTTAACCTACAGAGCATAGGTAAGTAGGAGACAGACTGTGGGTTGAGAAGGGGAAGCTAACGCTGAATGTATGTGGAATGTTTAATAAGGCTGACTGTAAATATGTGGAGATGTAGAGAGTTGATGCTAACACATTATAATGAGTATAACGAACACATCTATAAATGTGATTGTGGCTGAAAGGGGTAGTCTAGGGAGGTTAATGTTAATTGAAAGACAGCTAGAGGATAATCTAGGGACTGTATAATATAGTAATTTCAGTGGAAGATGATGATTGTGGTTAATAATACAAATATAAAAAAGTTTTTCTATTATAAAGTATTAAGAATAGGGTGATACATGGGAAAAATAAAACTAATGTAACTTAGAATATAGTTAACAGTAATATTATAATATTTTTGTAGCAAAGGCAAAGAAGGTACTTTATCAATGCTAATGTTAAAAAAAAAATATGAGATTTAATTTTATGAAATGTAAATATGATCAACCTTTTTTCATTTTCTTCATTAACAAGGAAGCCTTGGTCATGTCATTTAATTAATCTATGCTCATTTATTCACCTTTCTGAACACTGGAAAAACAATTGAGTTTGTTTTTGGATTAAATAAATGTGCCTGGATTTATTTATTTTTTTGTTTTGAATGTGCGACTTTTTGTTTTCAATAGAAAAAATAAGATCACAATGTTTTCATAATTTGTTAAGCTGCTTTTTGTCTGTTATTTTAAATTTTTTGAAGTTAAAATAAAGTTTACAAAAGAATTCAAAAAAACACAATAGCAATGTATTACTAGAAGGAGAAAATGGAAAAAAAAAAAAGACATAGAAAGTACAATCACACACCCCCACTTTTTATTTAACAAACAAAATTTACTGTCTACCTACCATAAAAGTTTCTGAAGGCTTAACTCTCCTTTGGTACTTAGCTCATTGTGGACTGGTAACCTGGAGGTTGTCGATGGCTCTAGTCCAGGAACTAGCTATTAAGTAGCTGTGCTCTAGAGAGGGCACTTCACCTCCCTCGTTCTCATCTTTAAAGACCTGCTTCTCCTCCTGGTAAGAGTGGGACCCACCACGTTGTCTGGTTTATTTCTTTCATAGCTTTTGGGTAAATCTACAATTGTCTAATTTTATTTTTCGCTTGTCTACCGTCTCACTCCTTGACAAGTCTGAACGCTGTATGAGTAAACAGACCACGTCTGCCTTATGACTGGAGCCTAGGACTGTTAAATTCATTAAGTTAGTCTCTCCACCATTTTTTGCTCTTTTTATCACTTTACTCCACTGGGATTTGGCATATGTAGAAAATAGTCATTTTCCAGATTAGCTTAAAAGTTTTGGGATCAGGCACATGAGTAACATTCTTCTAACAATAAATGCTATCTGTTGTTGGACAGTTTTTATTTTGTAACCTACCAAATCTATCGAAAGTTCATAATTCAGACCTTTTTATACCAAAGGCAAAACTAAATATGAAAAGATTAATGATTAACGAATTGCATCACATAAAATCTTACTTTGTTGTATTGGGAAAAAATCCTTTGGGATGATAAATTGGAAGTATAAAACATAACAAAAGGTTAAGAACTTTAATATAAGAAACAATAAGACAAAGATGAACACCCTCATTAAAGAGAAGAAGAATGCTTTACCTTGGTTTTTAAAAATGCTTATTAAATCAACAATAAAATTTTGTACCTACCAAAATGAAAATTTTTTTTCAAGTATGATATTATCTAATGTATTCCTGATAATACACAGAGCCCTTCCTTGTAATGTATACTGAAGGCTTAAAAGGCCATAAAAAAGTTTACCTAGCAATTGCACACAATTTATCCATATAAATCCATATCCATAAAATATGCATAGCATTTCACTAGATGCCCTATAATAGGGGATAATTAAATAAGATATGATACACATGAAATACAGTGCATATCTGTATTAACATGATGCTGTAGAATAGAATTTATTGATGTGAAAAGATGTTTACAATATATGTGTTACTCAGAATGGGAGATTACAATATGATACTAGACAATATGGTCCCATATTGCATATCTAGAAGAATATATATCTAAATGATAATAATGAAATGCAGGGGATTATATGTGATTGTAATTAATTTTGCTGCTCTGTATTTTCTAATTTATCTGCAATAATTATTATGAATGTAATGAATAAGATAAAATACACTTAAAAGATATAAGCTATTTAAAAAATCCCTCCAATAAAATAGCAGTGATCAGGGAGTTAACTCAACTATGGCTTTGCACTATTAAGAGGTCAAATATGATTAAACTGATTTTGTTGTAAAAATAAGATATTAGGAGAATATTTAAATTTTGGGAGAACTATTTTCAAGCACTTTATTGACATGCTTGCATGAGATAATCTGCTAATTATAATTAATGGCTATATAGTCTTGAAAAAAGAGTTGACAACACAAATCTTCAACTGCAATTCCATTCTGCTTCCATGTACATTATGTTTCAACTATAGTTTCAAAAGCAGAACCCAGGCAATGTTTCTTGGAAGCAACATCCATCAAATGGTTGAGAATTTGATCTCGTCTTTGGTAGATCATTTAAGCCAACACATATCACATACTCTATTTCTAGAGCTGTGATTTTTTTCCCTCATAATGAAAATAAAGAAAACATAGCCCTTTGAAAAAAACTCAGTTTGTAACACCAAGTGCCAGGGTTTTAAGCATCTACCACACCACTACCTTGCACATGGTTTGACTTTTTGCTTCTTCATTCTCTTTTTAATCGATAGAAGCAAAGGTGGGAAACTAAAGTTTCACAAAGAACTTTAGAGCTTTTTGAAAAGAACTGTGGAGACCATTTAGTTTAACACCTGGATGTTATAAACATGGAAACTCAGGCCTAGAGAGTTGGTAAGTGAAGAGCTGAACCAGAAACGAGTGTCCTGCCTTTAAGCCCAGGTAGCATTCCACCGTAATCTGTAATCCATGATTTACACAGAGCATCAGATTCCACTTTAGAAATGAACTATCAGCCAAGAGGGTTAATGAAAATAGCCATATGGGTAAGCATACAGACCTTGCATCTGGTAGCTGTATGGTGCCTGTCCAGGTTGAGGGGTGCCGAAGCTTGTACCATAGCTTAGAAATCCTGTCTGTCCAGGTGACTGAGACTGTGACAATCCACCTTCCGTCTTGATGCCTGCCCACAAGGCACCTAAATCCGTTAGTGATAGCTTATCTATCTGTTCATATTCAAAAGCTGGTAAATACACAAAAACACACACTCACAACTGTTTAGTCACAAATGCTTCCTAATATTATCTTAATAATAAAGGGTATCCATGCTCCAGGTGAAATTCTGAAAACTACAACGTCAATGAAAAATAATCCAGGATTATTACAGATGTTAATGCTTCTTCATAGTATTTTCTGTTGTTGTCTTCCTGAACTCAACTTTCTACAAAATATAAGCCTAGGATATCATTTATATACTTCCTTTTGCTGTTTTACAAGAATAAGATCATCTCCTTTATAGTCAAAGAAATGACCAAAATTAAACCTTAGCTAAACTATTCCAAAAGTTGTTATATTGAACAGTGCCAAAATCAATATCCTATATTCTAAAAAGTGAGTAGTTAGAGCCTCTAGCCTCACAGCAGTTTTTTTCTTTTTCCTTTTTCTTTCTACCAAATAAGCTGATTTTAGTACACAACTCATTTTGAAGTCAGAGGAAGCAATATTGAGCACAGAACTAAGTAACACAGAGAATAACCTTTCCTGAATATTGAGGTCCTACCAGAAAACAAGGTCAAGGGAAGTATAATATTAAAGAACTTGAATTCTGTAACACAGCACAGTGATTTAAAAACAAATGAAGTTGATCAGTAGTTCAGATATTTATTCAAACGTAATTGTTTTAAGTGTGGTCTAAAATATGCATTTTTCTTTATCATAACATAAAAAGAATGTATGTGTGGTCCCAAAATAATTCCCAAAGTGCCAGGCTGATATCTTAATTTGAAGATGGTTTGGCAGCATTGTTATACAGGGCTCAGTCCTGGATCATAATTAAAGACAGCCATCAAAGTTAACAACTGTCCTTAATTCCTACAGAGGGAGGGGAGGACAATTTCTGCCAAGAGAATTCACATTTTGGAATAATTTTACTTTGCACTTAAGATAAATCATATCTTTAGAATCTAAAATACACAGTAGTCTTACTGTTTATTTCCATTTTAGGGGAATTTCATTGGTAAAATGAAGTTAGGTAACTTTCCTAAGGCAGTAGGAGAATCTGACTCTTGGCTGAGAGAGCCTGCTCCAATTCCTGGAGTATCTCTAAACAACCTCATAATGATCTGCACATTGAAGTCTTAACATAACCTTAACATTAAGAAAACAATGAACAGGCAATCCCAAAACGATGTATAACCCAGACATATAAATGGCCCCTGGAGAAATCCCTGACCTAGACAGGGGGCTTGATGGCTGTAGAAACTCCCTTTCTTTCCATGGTGTCACCACGAGGGACTTTTCCCTTCTTCAATTTGAAGCTCTAATGAACTGCGTCCAGCCTTCACTTGTACTAGCTCTGTTTTTAGTCTGGAGATTCGAGATGGGAAGCTTTGTGGTAAGAAGAGGTAAGGGAAAGCAGAAAGAGGTAGTAAACACCCACCTTTCTCCATGCTTCTACCCACAAGCTGGCAAACTCATCTCAGGGGAGACTCCAAGCAGATCCAGTGGAGAATAGTATGAGTTGTTCTTTCCCATATCTATCTTTTCTCACAGGATCTAAGTAACAAATTCAGGGGGCACAAGTCCTTGGAGAAAGGCTGTTAAGACCAGCTGGCCCATGAGTACAGCATGTAAAAGCCCTAAACTATGTGCTCCTTCCTCCGTGACATAACAATAGGGAAGAAGGCTGCAAGTTTTTGATGCCTTGCTGGATAGAAGCAGTAGGGACGTCTAACACTCAAGGTCCAAACAGAGAAGAAAGGAGGTGATCAGGAAAATGCAAGGACTGAGGATTATTCCCAGGAGATCGATAACCTGTACAGATTATAATGCAAATTACAGCCTGTACACTGAGCTTCCCTCCCACCACCTCCTCAATCACTATGTCTCGCATAAAAACCCCCCTTCTCACTCTGTTGGCTCTGACCCTATTCTCAGAATTTCTGCTTGTCTCGCCCTCCTGAACAACCATTTCAGGCAATAGGGACACTCATTAATTGCTTAAAACTGGAGAAGTCAGTACCCCACAGACCAGATATCGGCAAAGGGGAAGAGTCTCAGCACCTACCATGAATGGGGAGGAGAGAGAAGAACGAAAGAGGAGCTGTGTGACTGCATGGCAAGGCAGTGATGGGAAGGGCATCTTCCCATGCAAGCACCAGTAGGTCTACAGTAGTTTAGTACTGTTGGTACCAAAAGACATATTTACGTTTTAAATAATTATCTTACCAATAAATTGGAGCATGTAAATTGGAGACTGCCTTTAACATTATAGAATAGAACCTACTCATTTCAAACCATCCATTCTTTTTCTCTTGTGGTTCAAGAATCGTTTAAAAGTAACATTTACAGATAATATATTTAGCATGTCTAATATTATTATGAGAATGAATGTTAGGGAAATGAAAGATAATTCTAGAAAGCCCACTTTAAGGCTCTTTCTAAAGTTTACCTTAAAAACACTTAGCTAGAGAAGATTCATCTCTGATAGTTTTAAAATAAAATAAAGACTAAAATCATATATAATTTACCTTTTACAATATATATGTTCGATAAGAAATTTATATATGGTCAGCTTGATTTGGTATAAAGACAGATAATGAAAAGGATTAAAGTAATTACCTTCTAATTATTAATGAAATGCATTAACTCTCCATGGGAAAGGGTATTACAAAACAATAATGTCTGTATATATATTACACAAATTTATTTGTCTGGGATCTACTCAGATGCAATAAAAGCATAGTTCCAGTGTTAAAAAAATAAACAACAATAATGTCAGAAGCATAATTATTTTATTGGTCACACACAAAAAAATATTTCCAAAAGCACTGAGTTAGCAAAAGAATTAAAAGATGCCAAAGCAGATATCATTGTGACCATCCTCTTCGTGGATTCATTTAATAATTTCAATTATTAATTTTATTAGAAAGAAACCATAGGTATTTTCAGAAAAATAGGTCATTTTAATGAGATGTTTGTCATATATTGATAATGAACATTACAAAATGGTCATGCTGCTTTTTAATACCAGCATTCTTACTTTACTGGTTCTTTCTGCCAAACCTCCATGTACTTTTTTTTAATCATTAGTTTTGTTTTATTCTTAATACAACGCCAATAATTCATATTTTCCTACCCAGTTCATTTTGTTCAAAAGCGAAAAATGCAAATTACAATTCATTTGAAGAAAAGGTGTTTTGGAATTTAAGTGTTTCTTTAAGCAGACCTTGGGATTTGCTGGATTTATTTTTAATTTACAGGTATTGACCCTGTAACAATTGAATTAAATTATACCAAGATAAGGGTAATCTCCAGGTGGGGAGGAACAGTTGGGAGATTTGAGCTTGTGAGCTTTAAACGCTTCCCGATTGGCCTCTTTAAAGTACAGCCCAGGCCGTGATATATAGATCACTTTTCCTAATGGTTGATAATGCTGAAATGTGATAACACTACCACACTCAAGTTTAGAGTGAGAATTGTTAAACTCCGCTTGTACTTCCCTAATCAGAGCTAGGTATCTGATAAATAGGAAATGGATCTTTACCCCAAAAGACTTCATTCACAGACGTTTTATCGCAAATATGCATAAAAATAGTTTGGATTCCAGAGAAAGAGCTCAAATGGCAAATTAAGAGTTGAGATATAAATGGAGAAAAAATGAGAGCAAGAGGGCATATAAACCATGCAATCTATTTGCCACCTCTGACCTCAAGATAAGTAGCAACCAGCTCCAACAATGTTCATTAGAAAGAATCATATTAAGAATTTAGGCACAAAAGGTGACAGCACTTTCTAAACTGGCCCAATTGACAGTCTAAGTGCCTTTTCCTGTGAAACTTTCACCAACACATGCCTGCCTGCTAGACAACGCCACTAGTCGTGGGATTACTCACCATATGAGGAAATTCCGTACGGTTGTCCTGGCTGTGGGTATGTGGCATACGCTGTAGCTTGTTGCATTCCTGTGGTAAACTGTGTTTGCCCATATGCAGCCATAGTTTGTGAGGAAGGGGTAGGGAGAATATGTGGGTATGGTCTGCTATTTGTCAGAAATGACAGAAAATAGAAAGCCCATGCATTAGATGGAAACATGCAAGGTAAATGATTAACAACCATATCATAAATGCCAGTTAAAATTTGTATCTTAAAGTAAAACTTTCAAATATAATATACAAAGTACTGAAAGATTTCACTGTCACTACAAGATGATGCTCAAAATAAATTTGCATAGATACACTTAAGTCTCCATGAAATGTACCTGAGTTTAAATTAAATGTAACACATGGGCACAGGCATGGCACTGAAATAAGGTAAAAGCATATTTATTAAAGTTATTTATTGATTAAGAGAAAATATATCTTACTTGGAAGGATAAATCTGTGGTGGGGAGAACTGGTGAGTTGGTCTTGGACTGAAGCTATTGCTGCCAACTGCTGGAAAAAAAAAAAATACACACTCCTCAATGCAAAATACAAAATATGCATCAAGCATTAATATATTTTGAATTATATGTTGGTCATACAAAAATTGTAGATAGTGGACTTTTTTTTCTTTTTTTATTAGAGACATTGCGGATTTACAGAAAAATCATGCATGAAATATAGGATTCCCATATATCACCCTATTATTAACATCTTGCATTGGTATGGTACATTTATTTTAATTGATGAAACGTGTTTTTATAATTGTACTATTAATTGTCCGTGGTTTAACTAAGGGTTCACTGCTTGTGTTGTGCAGTTCCATGGATTTTTGAAAAAAAATTTTAGTCTAGTATCATTTATATAACCTAACTTTTCTCCTTTCAACCACATTCAGATATAAATTTCAGCGTTGTTAATTACATTCACAGTCTACCATCGCCACCATCCATTACCAAAACATTGCCATCATTCAAATTGCAACTCTGTATATTTTAAGCCTTAACTCTCTATTCCCTATCTCCACCCTCTCCCCTGGTAACTTACATTCTAAATTCAGACATTTGTGACCTGCAGAAATGGCAATTTCGTATGGTTCAACCTAATAGAATATTCAACCACAAAAAGGAACCAAAAAAAGCTGATTAAGTAGTTCTGATTTTAAATGAGCTCTTAGGAAACATTTTCACCATCTTCTTAAATACCTATCAGCATTCTGCGATGGGTGTTCACGGTGGCAGTACTTCTAGAGTACATGGTGTTCTGGCTACTGTTTGGAGAGCCATGCTAAAAGGAGAGGCCTGCAGTTGACTGCAGGGCTGGGTGGGAACACAAAACAAGGTCACCTGGCCTATTGTCTAGCTTCAATGGGAACGCACAAACCTGTGGCTGCATTACCAAGAAACACAGTCTAATCTCCTCTCAGTGAGTAGAAGCAGTATAGATCCGCATTTGCCAGCGTTGATTTAGTAACGTGTTTTAGTAAAAAGGCATCCCTATAACTACCTTAAATTTCTCAAGTTGCCAGCTAAGTCTGTTTTTTTTTTCTTGTGCTGATCCAGGGTGTTCCTTTGCCTTTCAGTTATTTGTGCTCACTTTAGTGTTCGAGTTTAAACTTTTTTTTTTTTTTTTCATTTTAAAAGAGATAGTACAGCAAAGTTTAATTTCTTTTTAATCACATATGTGATTCAATATGTTTTAGAAATGCACAAAATTCTAACATGCTCATTCTAAACTAAAGAGGCAAAAATTCACTTTAACATAAGGACTTAAAATAGTAGTTCTCAGCATCTTTCACTACAAATAAGGGCAATCTAGATTTTATACATATACATACACATTTACATTTATGTGTATGTGTGAATATATATATATATATTGCTCAAATTCTCCATAATCTATAACTGGCTAAGATGTATATTCATTGGTATAATTATTACAAAAGGATATGTTTATTTTCTTCTTCCACTAACAACCACTGTCTTCAGAGGCTCTATATTTATTAACTGTAACTCACACATTAAAACCCTTCATAAGGCTCCATGCAAAGTTTTACACATTTTTCATGTCACATCAATATATTTATGCTTCTCAAGCATAAAGAACCATGATAAAGTTGGATTAGAATCTCAACATCTATGAACAACCCTTTCCTTTTAAAACAATATAGACCTATGTCTAACACAGTGACAATATAATAGGTCTAGATTTGGACTACCCTTGCACGGGCCAGATTTCCACCATCTGGCTGCCAGTTTGGCAGAGGTGGAGTTTGTATTTAAGAGACGGCAGGCTAAACCAGCTGGTCTCCCTCTGTCTTTTGGCACATATTAAGTCACTTCTCTGTTCCAGGCTCTGTGCTAGATGCTGCAGAGGGCAAACATGCAAAGACAAGTTCTGTCTGTTACATATGGGGAGGCTGACACACAAATAGCCATGGAGGGATTAGTTAAACACTGCAATTTATAGAAAAGAGGGATTAGTGAAAGAACACTTGGACTACAAAGACTACCATTTGCCCAGGTCAGCTGTGACTACAACCTCTTCTATTCCCCTTTTCTAAGGCTTAAAAGAGGCCAAGGATAAAGCAGATTTATACAGCAGAGTTGCTGGAATAGTAATAGCTTCCCTGGACAATCATAATTAAAATTTTTTTTTACAAAATGAAACAATAATAAAACCCAATGCCACCTAATGATGGAAGCCACAAGAATCTCTTTCATTCTTTTCTACTTTATGGCTGTTTTTCAAATTGTGGGTCATGACTCATAAAAAGGTCATAAACTCAATTTAAATGGATTGCAACCAGCAATTTTTAGAAAACAGAATAGAGTAATAGAGTAGAAGATATCAGGGTTATTATGGAGAGTAAAGGCAAGTTCTGTGGAGCTTTGATTTAGCCAAGTAGACTTTTAAACCACAGAAAGGATGGCAAATTATTGGTTTCAATGAAATCCCTGGATGGTGAAATACAATGGTCATTGTACTATTAGCCACAGAGCCTTGGGAACATGTGGTCAACTAATTATCTCTCTATCTTCGTTCTAGTACTTTCTCCTACTTCTAACATAAAAGTGTAAAGAAGCACGCCAAATCTTATTATAGGAAGGGAGAGGAGAACACAAGGTAAATAATATTCACAAGCTTGAGAATCCACTGGGAAGACAAACAAAAATCTCAAAATGAACACGCCCTCATTCACTGCTCCCCACTGCCCACCTCATCAGTCATCCATACAGATGATCAGGTCAAAACCCTGAAGTAATTTTTCATTCTTTTCTTTTTCCCTCATACCTCCCCATACCCTTTTATTACGAGTCCAGTCAGTTCTCCTTTCAAAATATATCCCAAATCTGTCAAGTCCTCACTTCTTCTAGCTCTAGAACGCTGTTCCCATTTCCATCACTGTGGGGACCACAAAGAACACACCTCTTGGGTCAATGTAGGGAGTGTCACTGACCAAGGGCCCCTGTTGACTGGCTCTGAAATCCATTGCAAGGAGGCCAAGCTTCCCATGAGCTGCTCCCAGGACATGACTACATGTTTTAAGGATACTGAGGCAGGCTTATTCCTGGGAGACCCAGGGCTCCCCTGACTGCTGATTTCAGTGTCCTAGAATTTGCATAGTCCAGGACACCTGCATCTAACGTTCCACTCTTTCCTTCCCTCCTCTCCCTTAATACAAATCCTTGCACTCTTAAACGTGCCTCAGAGGCTGCTTCTATGAGGACATGCCCTAACTCAATCATCTGTCTTTGGAACCAGGGAAATACCCACCTTCCTGCTTCCATTCCATCTCTGCCCATACCCTCCCCATAGTACATTTTCCACACAAATAGTGACCTTTTAAAAATACAAATTAGATCATGCTGCCAGTCCACTTACCTCAACTAAAGCTCTCCATTACCCTCTTCTCATATTTAGATTAATCCAAACTTGTTCCTTCACTTCACTAAGATCTCTGCTCAGATGCCCTTTCCTCAAAGAGATACTCACTCTAAAAGACACCCCCATCCATTTTTCCACTTTATTCTTTTATCAGCTTTTGTTTTCTCCATAAAATTTATCATTGCCTATTTATAAACACTAACATCACTTATTATCTCTATGAGAGCAGGGACCTCATCTACCTTTTCACTTCTATATTTCTACTTCCTTCAACATTGCTGAAAGGATAGTAGGTGCTCAACAAATAATGGTTGACTGAATCAGACCCTAAAAGTGATGCCTTTTTATGAGCAATTTAAAAATAAACCCTATTTGTCAGCATATTTTTCTTTCTCCAGAAGCAATCTTGTTTCTATTTTTAATTTTCAAGTAACACCAGATATCAATCGGGTATGCTCAATATCATCAACTGACATTTTATTTAATAAATTAATAGCAAACTTAGGCCTCATGGAAGTGACAGAAGTAGCAGGCAAATATATCTTGGATCTCTAAAAACACATCATTTCCAACCCCTATTGTTCTTAAACTTTAAATAATTAAAATATTGCTTTTCATTGGTAAATAGTAAATCAGCGGAAACACACTATATTTTATAAACTTGATAAACAACTTTGCAGTTTTCAGTTCAACCCCATGCTTTGGAAAACCAACTCCTCTCCTCCAGTCTCTCCAAACCTGGAAACCTGAGTGATTTCCCTCGGAAAAAGCAAGTCCCACTACCTCCTTACTGCTTTAAGATGATAGAGTCCCTTGAAGAACAGAGGTGGAGATAGCTCTTCTCACGAACAAGGTGGCTCTTTTTCATCCTGGCTATCTATTTTCTCAAGACATCAAGAAGAGTCAGGATGGGGATTAAGTGCACGTGAACTTTTAAGCCATTCTGGAGAAGGAAGTAGGAATGGTGATCACAAAGGTAAAGACCAGCTGAGAAGTAATGGTTTGAAAACTGGCTTTGTCCAGATGCCTCTTTCTCTTCCTGCCCCTAAGCCCTATTCACAGCCATTTCAGCATGCCATGAGTTTTGTATCCTGACTCATTAAAAATGAAAAAATAAAATGTAAAAGATGGTATAAGAATGTCTCTCCCATGGTGCTCTGTGCTTCCTACCGCTTGACCCAATTTCCAGTTCACCTAATCCTTTCCTCTGGGTCCAATCACATAGAACCAGCCCATGGAACACAAAATCCCCAATCATGTCTGCCTCTTCACCAAACTATCCCCACCTGCAGCTAAGCCCTTCTCCAAGGCCCTTCCTGCTCATTCTCTCAAATTCCAGATACTGCTAAGACTGAAACACATTCTTAATCCTCACAGCTCCTTCTTCCAAACTGTTATTTTTCTGCTCTCCCATAAAACCTTTCCTTCTCTGACATGCACAACAGCTCTTTAACCTGTCTATGAATAACCCACCTCCTGGAAACTGCGTTGCAGTGATCAAAAACCTGAGTATTGGGCTCCAACTCTTGACAAGTTCCAAAAATATCCTGGGCTGGACATCCAACGCTCTTCTCATCTGTCTAAGTCTCCAACTCTAGACTTCTACTTCAACTATCAAGCTCAAGACCACATCCAGGACCTTCCCCCCCATTCCCCGTTTATTCTGTAGATTCAAGCCACAACCATCTTGACCAATTCATTCATTCAACAAACATTTACTGAGCACATGCTCAATACTATGTGCTCCATGCTATGATGACCACTCAGACTATAGCTGCGAACAAGACAAAAAGAATTTCTGTTTTGTAGGCCTGCAGTTTGGCAGGATGACAGACATCAAGAAATAATTTAAAAAGTAGTGATGGGCTGAAGAAGGGAAGTACGGAGAGCTAACTATAGAAGCACATGGTGGAGGCCTCACTGAGTTTTGAGATTAAGAAAGGAACATCCTCTCTTCCTAGAATTTCCATGACTAACTTTATTCCCATTTCACCTGTTATCTAAGGTCACCAAGACAGCCAGTACCCCTGACATCCTTATTTGGGGGATACAGCAGTGAACAAAACAAGGCAAAAATCCGTGACCTCATGGAGCTCACATATTGATGGGCATGAGAGACAAGTAATTAACATAATACACAAATAAATATATAGTTTGTAAAAGGTTCTAAGTGTCGTGGGGGGGAACATACATATATCTCATATTTTTCAAAGTGTGTATATGACTTCCTTTCACTCAAAAATACTTGAATGTGAATTTCCCCAAAACAAGGAATGCATTCCTTACCACAGCACAGTTACCAAACTCAGGAAAAACAGTGATAAAATACTATTATCCACAGATACTTTTTAAAAAGCTATCTTAATTACCTCTCTGTAGTATGTGATTTTTAACTTGCACATTTAAATTATTTTAAAATTATATATATAATACCAGTTGTTTGAAAATTGGAACAAAACAAAAGCAGAAGGAAGAAAATTCAATTTATATTCTACCAATAGTGAGCCACCATTAATAATTATACACATACACACGTGCACATATACACACAGACACACACATACTTTTAACAAATCTGTAATTATACTGAACATGTTACCCTTTCATTACCTGCTTTTTCACTTAATAGAGTTAACATTTTCTCATGTCATTCAATTTTTAAAAATATATTTTTAATGGCTCTATACAAATCTATCGCATAGACATTTCTTCCTTGAAATTCTAACCTATCCTCCCTTTTGGGTCAACATGCTTCCTTCTTGCCCAATCACATCTGTTTTCATTTTATCCTCTATCTATCTCTTATATATTGGCTTTCCCTGGGTACTATCTTCAACACTGTAATTCCACCAAGCCAAGTTTCATTCCATATCTTTCTTGAATTCCAAACCTTAATGTATTTGACATATGCTTGGCATCTTCAGGTGGATGTTACCTCACATTCAACATGCTCAAATTTGAGGTCACCATCCTTCTTTCTTAAACATGCTCCTCCTTCATTACCTCTCTCTTCCTCACTCATTCCCCAGGCCAACTGGTTACTGCTGACTCTCAATTCTACTGCATAAAAACCTCTTTAATCCCACACTTTTCCACACCCATTGCCAGCACCTTACCTCAGGTCTTCGATATTTCCTGCCCAGATTAATGAGAAATCCCCAGCTGGTCTCTGCACTTCAGTTTACACCCCTCCAATCTGTCCTGCCCCCAGACTCATGCTTCTACATTGTAAATCTGATCATGCAACCTCCTTCCTTAGATCCTCCCCCACTGCACTCGGTATAAAACCCAAACTCCATGCAGGTCACACATGGCTCTTTAGACACTGGCCCCTGCCTCCCTCTCCCGCACACCCCTAGCTGCTCACACCTTGCACACCAGGAATGCTGAGCCATTAGCAGTTCCTCCAAAGTTCCATGCCCTCTGGGCCTAGGTCTCCTGTCATGATGTCACTGATCTATGCAGCATCCCCCTCCCCAGTTCTACATGTGCTTTATTCTTACTCATTTTTAAAGACTGAGTACAGGCATTTTTCCCAGGAAACTTTCCCTGACCCCTCTGGTCTCAGGTGGGTCTCTTCCTGGGTGTTCTCAGGGCTCCCTGGGATTCTCTCTGGTGTTATCAAATGTTCACCCCTCTAAGTCCTGAGCCAGAACCATTCTCACATATCTATGAAAGAACTAATGGGAGTAACGCACTTTTTTATTTCCTTATTTCCTTCACCTAGTATCATTACTATGAAAGTTGAACATTTGTATATATTTATGTCTATTTAAATATTTCATGTCTATTTATAAGTCCACTTAGTTGTTGAGCATATGAAATAAATGATTTTCAGGGCTAGATTAAATCAATCACATACATAGGAAAACAGCATTTCTGATTGAGAAGTTTTATAAGTACAGCAGATAATACAAAAGAGTTACAATGTAAGAATTACATCAGATAGAAAAAATTTACAGTTCAAATAGTCCAAGCTGGGTAATTTGCAAATGCTATATAATCACATCCTTGCAGTTACTTTATTATCACAATCACTTTCCTTTCAGTCATTTCATTATCACAAATGTGAAACCTGGGTATTTTGTATGTTGGAGGCAGAATTTATTAATATGAAAGAGATGAAAAACTGTTTAATGCTGTTGTGCAGATTCTGTTTAATTTATATGTATAGTTGAATATGACAATTACTTTGAAGGATGGCTGTGGGAGTCTATTTAGGCATTATCAGAAGCCATATTCTGTCTACCTAACTTTATATGATTGTATAAAAGCATACAAATGGGGGGCAGGGGGGGAGGCAGAAACATCAGCATAATTTAGTAGAAATGGAAAGAACAGAGTCCTTCTAACTTTATCTCCTTTATAGGATACTAACATTTTCAGCACTTTATCACATTGAATAAAAACACCAAAATTGCTAATATGTGACTGAGCAAAATTATATTTTAAATATATTTACTATAATATATATTTATATACAGATATATCAATAAACTAGGAAAAACAATGTTTAGTATTAATGTGAAAATCTACTCTTTATTCCTTACCTGAACCTGAGAAATTGTCTAAAGACCCGTCTGCTGTGGTTGAAGCTATTTCACTGCTGCTCATTGGCTCTGTTTTAACTACAAAAATAAACAACATATATCAGATATTTGATTGAAAAGTTATTTGAAAAGACTCAGTAGAGAAGACATAAAATTCAAAATAGTAATATGAAAATCATTTTAAGAGCAATATTTTTTATTTAATGTAAATTCAATATCCCTGATAGAATCTTTTTAAAATTTTTTCACGTGTAAAATTTTTTTTTCTCTAAGGAAACAATCCATTGTGACAAGTCACCCTGTAAAAGAAATGACACCTAAAAGTAATTAAACTCGTTACCTTACATATTTACTAAATTACTTATTAATAAAAACTTATCTCTTAAATATAAATAATGTAGATGTGAAATTATTTCCTGGGATCTGTAGGAAAAAAAAATATTGCTATTTTTGGCCTACCAGAATCAAAAGGATAGAACAAAACGTCCTGAAGAAATGGGAAATAAATGTCCTTTACACTAGCAGGGTTTTTATGATGCTCAAAGGCCGGCACATGCAAATTCTTTTTCCATTAATCCAGCATGGCCAGCAAACAGAGTGCTCGATTTAATGGGTTATTACCACCCAGCCATACTTGACTGCCAATTTGTCAATAATTTAAATATACTTAGTACCAAAAGCACACTAAATACAAAGAAACAGAAATTAAACTTTCCATTTAAAAATAATCCTGATACTAGACAGTTTTTCAAATATATATATGATTTTTGCTAAAGTCTCCTTGGGCTATGAAACAATAACAAAATGTAGGTTTATACAATATGTTCTTCAAAGTAATCCACAAAGTATTATTTCACCCCTACCAAAGAGATAAGCCAGACCATCTCAGAACATTTGACCATTTTTTTCTAGTTTTTAAAT